>OZ012704.1:70026490-70240450 GCA_963942595.1 Cylloceria caligata | reverse complement strand
CGGCATTGCAGCACATGTCACGCCACGTTGCCTCTCAGCTTAATTTACCGGTATAATTAATATAATTATGCAGGTGTACTATATTCGCTGTACTTTTCCCCAGGACATCTGCTGGAAGAGTACAGCGACTATACACTGCTCATTTTGTGCATCCTCATTATGTGTTGTATTGTGCTACGCAGTGCTGCCTGCGTAGCTTGTCTCATACATGTAGTGCCCTCAAGCAATTTCAATTGCAAGTGCTCTTATTTGTTCACTGCAACCTCTCTGCATTAAGCTGCTGAGAGCTTGCTGTGAATTGTAATACCACCTTACGCACTCATATATCTCACTGCGTTGCATGCTCCGCAGCACTGGCTGCGGTGCGCACATCACTCTCATTACCTACAGCAGACAATTAATATAATTGTGTGCTGGTTCTCAGTCTTTCTAATTCAGTTTTCTAATTCTCAAATTTTTGGTGTATTTATTTTCATTATTTTATATTTTTCTAAATTTAGTATATTTTGTGTTTCTTTTCATATTAAAAATAACTGTTTTGAAATGTATTATCACATTGTGTGTGCGGCAAGTAATAAACCACTTTCTCCAAATTCCATCTACTAGTCTGGTTTTATTTCCACCCTGTTGTGAGTGAAGTCTCATATTTTTCCAATATATTCGCAGGTTCAAGATCTGTTAAGTTACACCGGATGGATTTCTCAAACAACCACATATGTTACAGTATCATCAGCAAACATTTTTATTGCATATTCATCTGGACACACGTTGCCTATATCATTTATATATATCTTACGATCAAAAACTACCCGGAATTTGTCAATAAAACAAAAACGGTTCCATTATATTACGAGTCTCGTTTTCGAGATTACATCGTAGTACCGTCTACTTCCACACGCCAGTGTCACGAATATTCAGAGCTTAACAAAAAACGACCCCCCCCCCCACGCTGCGGTCGTTCCCTCTCCAAGTCATAACGTTTTTCGTGCGTAAAAGTGTAGCACGGTTAGAGCATTGTTCCAGGTTTTTAATCGAGAAGAATCATGGGAAAGTCGCACAAGAGGAAGAAGAACAAGGAGAATAAGAACGAGAAGTTCTTTAAAAAGTTGAAGAAGATGGTCGTTGCGATGCCTGACAGCTCTTCAGATACGGACTTGGGAAGTCCGAGGCGCGAGGTTATGCACACGAGCGTGGCTACCTCGGGCGTAGCTGCAAAGAGAGTAACAATTAACCATCAGGGTGCATTGACAAGTCGTCAATATATTATTTCCGTTATCTATAGTTATTTCCGTAGACCGGGCGGCTTTGCCGTACGGAGTCAATTTCGTAGAAATTGTCTCGGATCGTGCATAACCTAAGAAGGTTCGAGCGGGTGTCGCTTGCGGAAATAACGGGCCTCAGGCTCGGCGGCTTTGACCGTACGAAGATAGACTCTCAGAGTTCTACCTTGAGTCGCTTGTGAATGTAGTTCACAAAAAATTGATATTTATTGCATATTCTGCATTTATCATGGCCACAGACTCGGCGGCTCAGTCCGTACGAAGGAAATCTTGCAGAGTATTTCGTTAGAGTCGAACTGCACAACTCCGCATGTATTGTGGAATCGGTAGATTGTCCAATGTCATAGAACACGTGACTCGTCGGCATTAGCCGTACAAAGATAGAGTAACTTCTTTTTGCCTATCTTCAGTTGGTTGCGTAAGGACTTGCATGCGTAGCAACTGCGAGAGATTGTGTTTATCGCACCTTAATATATTTACAGGCTTGTCACCAGCGAACGGTGACAATATGGAAAATATTTCTCCCATCGCAGTGGATGATCAAACTCAAGATACCAAAGGACAACCTCTAGTGGATGCTGCGAGTCAGCGCACAGACACAACAGCGAGCCAGCCTACAGAGGATCCAGTACAGACTTTCGATGAGGAGACGCTGCATATTCTGGGTGCCGATGAAAAATCTGGTGCACCAGAATTACAGCTCAACCCAACTTTGCCACAAAATTGGGAAAAATGGTTGGCCGAAGGACTCAAAAAAGAAGATCAAGAGGAGTGTTGGCAAAGTATGCTTGGACAGGCAACTGTCGCTTGGAAGCGCCATCACTAAACGCAGAGGTAGCGTCGTCGCTCTTTGAGTCTGCCACGAAGCGAGACAAGTACTTGAGAAATGCGCAAAATATTCGCGGTTCAGCTATGGCCGCATTGGGCACTGGAATTTCCTTACTGTTGAGCCCCAAGGAAGACGGCATCGATGAGTACCAGTTGTTGGAGTGTCTTGCCGACGCCGGTAGACTGCTGGTGCATGCTTTTCATCTGGACACGATTACACGGAGATCGTGTATTACACTATCTCTCGACAAGAAGGTCAAGGGAGTTCTGGACGAAACTAAGCCAAGCGCGTCTTTATTCGGCGAGGATTTATCGGGAAAAATTAAAACGGCAAAATCGATTGAAAAGGTTGGCTTGAAGTTGAAGTCTCAGCCATCGGTGCCGAAGGTGCCTCTTCGTAACTCAAATTCGGAAACTGGAGAGGCGCGTCGGCCAACTTGAATCGAGGGGATCTCGGGCGGGCGCGAACCAAGGAGGATCGAGGAAATTTGGTTAAATTTGTTCCGAAGTCGAATCAGTCGTATCAACAACGAGATCAACAACGCGCTCGGAATCAGAGTCGCAAGCAGAGCTCGTACCGAGGCTCTCAGGGGAGACCTTAGAGGTAAATAAAGCAGCTGGGCGACTACGAGAGTTTCTTCCCCAATGGGAAAAGATCACGCAGGATCGATTTATTCTGAATTGTGTAGAAGGGTATAGGATTGAATTTGACGAGTCGGTATATCAAATTCTTCCACCTCCTCAGCCAGAATTTAATTCTTTGACCGATCGCGAGCATATGAAATTGGCGATCACCAAGCTGTTGGAACTGGGCGCAGTCAGACCCTGTTTGCCATGCCCGGGACAATTCATTTCGTCGTATTTTTCAGTACAAAAATCAAACCATGAAATGAGATTTCTGTTAAACTTGAAAAAGCTCAATAGTTTTATAGTCACGCAGCATGTCAAGTTGGAGGACATCAGAACTGCGACGAAACTAATCTCAAGAGGCGATTTTATGTGTAACATAGACTTACAAGATGCGTATTTTATGGTATCTATGCACGTGGAAAGCCGAAAATATTTAAGATTCGTTTTCGGGGATATAATTTATGAATTTGTATGCCTTCCGTTCGGTCTATGCACGGCGCCGTATATTTTTACAAAAATCCTGAAACCGGTAGTAAACTATTTGAGAGGAAAAGCATTTATCTCGACGGTCTACTGAGACGACATCTTCTGCATCGGTTCGGATTCAAACGCGTGTCGCAGAAACGCAGAAGTCATTGTTAGAGAACTGCAGTCCTTGGGGTTTATAGTGAATTATCAAAAAAGTTGCTTGACTCCCAAGAAGAATTGCACTTTTCTGGGATTCGTTATTAACTCTCATAGAATGAGATTAGAGCTACCGAAAGTAAAAAGAAGGAAGATGGTAACTTTGATCGACGACTTTGGTCATCGCAAGTTTTGTACGATTCGGGAATTCGCTCACTTCATCGGAAAGTTAGTTGACTGTTGTCGCGCAATTGAGTATGGCTGGTTATACACCAATAAATTCGAACGAGAAAAGTTCTTCGGCCTGTTAATCAGCGGGGGGAACGATCGGATCATCAGTAGATTTTTTAAGGGTATTTTTGGGGCTTAGACAGATGAAACCTCGATACGACGAAACATGGGATATCGGCATGGTACTTACGCTCATTGCGAACTTATACCCTCTTGAATCATTGAACATTCAACGGTTGTCGGAGAGATTAGTTACACTGTTAGCCTTATGTACGGTTCATCGAGTGCAAACCTTCTCGCTCATGAGACTCGATAATATTTCTCACTTCGAGATAAAGGGCTACGAGATAAAGATCTCGGACATCATAAAAACGTCATGTTCCAGGGCTTTTCAACCGCTTTTGCTATTGCCGTACTTTCGTGAACAGCCCAGACTGCGCATAGCGAGCACGTTGAAAAGATATTTGGAAATAACGAAACCGCTTAGGGGCGATTGCAATAATGTGCTCATCACATCAAGAAGGCCCTTCGAATCGGCGAGTACACAAACAATAAGTTGTTGGATCCAATCAGTGTTGGTGAAGAGTCGTATAGGTCCCGAGTTTACGGTACACAGTACAAGGCACGCGTCTACGTCGGTTGCTTTAGAAAAGGATTTAGATATCATCGTGATAAAAAATACCGCGGGGTGGTCTAAGGACTTGCAGGTATTCGCAAAATGTTATAATCGGCCGATTAAGTCGGGCAGGAAAGACTTTGCAGCGACTGTGTTCGCATAGTTTAAATCGTTTATTGGTTAAGATAATACTGTTTGCATTTTGTTAGGTGTGAGGTACACGGATAAAAACCGTTATTCCTTTGTTCTTTGAGAGACCGTTGGTCTCGATACAAGTTGTGTTTTATATTGCCTAAGGTTATTTGAAAAATAATAAAATGAGTTATCTCTGAACATCTACGATGTAATCTCGAAAACGAGACTGGTAATATAATTAAACGATCAAACGAACTTACCTGTTGTGAAGTTCGATCGTAATTATATGTAGAGTCTCGTTTGAGATGATTACATCCCACCCTTGGAACGTTTCCTCGCTCCTTTTACTATTTCCTCCCATTCATTTATTGAAATGTGTTGGATTTATTATTTTTAATCCTTATGGGGTTACTTTAAACAATATGACTTGGAGAGGGAACGACCGCAGCGTGGGGGGAGGTCGTTTTTTGTTAAGCTCTGAATATTCGTGACACTGGCGTGTGGAACTAGACGGTACTATGATGTAATCATCTCAAACGTTAACATTTTAAACGCTTCCGCACATGATATTTTATTAGCAATACAAAATTTCAGGTACACTCTTTGCTCAACTAAATTCGACATAGTAAAATTCGCAGAGAACACCAAACAAAGACTTGTTTACAAAGCTATTACGTACAAACTATCTGATACATTGCGCTTAAAAGTGACATGTAAACAACTGACAGATGTACCAACCTAGAAAAAAATTGATTTTGACAATATCTCAAGGGTGGCTCGTTTAAATGAGAAATTCCGGGTACTTTTCGATCGTAACGTATATATATGTATATAGAGAAAAAATGTTTAATTCGGAAGAATGATAAAAAGTTCTTTATTCAAAGTATGCTCCAGAAAGTTAAAATCGTTTTAAAAAAATCTATAAGAAGCACCGATGTATATATGAAAATGTTAGAAGATGGCCGTGTCTCTTATTATACTCGTTCGAATGTACCAAACTTCAGAGCGCTCACGGTAGAGTGAGAGAAAGATCACGTGGGACTCAGTTAATATTCGTATATATATTTTATTCAACAATATAACAAATTTAATAAGTTTGTCGTACATCAGAGATATTGTAAACAACTAGAAATTAATAAAAACGCAACGCAATTTTCTAAATGCTTTTGTTGATATAATTGCTAGTAATTATTTTAAATAATGACCAGTTTATACTTTTCTAAATACTTTTATTGCTTTAATTTTAAATAAAAGAGTGTAAAAATGATTGAGCGATTAAATAGAATAGTGACTCTCAACTGTAGTGACAGCGGTAAATGAATTATTGTTATTTAAATATAAAGTTAACTGAAATGACATTGGAAATTATTTCATCCTTTTTAGATTTATTTTCATATGAAAACTTTTTAAAGTTTAAGTCCGGTTTATTATAGTTATTTGCAATCGGGCGTTTTTAAAGTTTAACATTTTTTGTAGTCCAGAAAGTGAAACACCCGCATTGATGAAAATCATTCTTAGTTTAAAAAATTACACGTAGTTTAAAAAATTTGATCGTCATATATAAATGTGTGCTCGAATGCTATAGTATAATCTTAATTAAAGAATACAATATGAATTTTTTTAGAATTCATCTACTTCATGAGTGACACATCGAGTGAAATAACAATTTAAAATAATAACGACTTTAGCATGCGTCAACGCCTGCAGAGGTTTACAGAACGATCCTCCCAACATTTGTCTCATCGTAATGAATGCGCAACCCTCAACCATGTTAATGGTACCGTTGCAACGCGTTAACATAAAATTCTTTTTCCATATACTGATTAATCCAGTCACGCGCTGAACTAACATTCGTGATGGACTGAATTTCGCTTTGTTTGCAGCATCGCTCATGATTAATCGTCCTACGAGAAGAAATTCGATAAGGCGACAGAACATGCGTCATTCGTATGTAAGTTTTCTTTGGCAACTTCCGGTCTAACAGAATTCCATATCAGACTTTGATGTGACTAATTGGTGTCACACGCGTGACTAATCCACCTACGCCCTTCATTCCCTTCGGCAAAATTATGCTTTTTATTATAAGTAGATCCTCACTGGTATCAGGGGATACTTTTTGATTTACGCTGGTATGGAAAAAAATATACTGGAAACATAATAAAGATAAAGGTACTAATCACTGAACATGAACAAATGTCTGGATTTGGCATGTTTACCTCTACCCTTCAACCTATGTATAGATTAACATTGAGCGTCCAGACATTTGTTCAAGTCTAGCGATTGGTATGTTTGCGTTATGAGTACTTGTTTAAAACAAATCATGATCAACACCTTGACGCTAATCATCTTGCTTACCGAAAGCCCGCAAACCGTTCACGCTTGCGAAAACATTCCATCAATAAATTTACGAATACAATATCTAAAATTGAAAGATACTGATGTGTCACTGCAGTCTGAGACTGTACGGTACGATAATAGTAATAAATTTAATACTAAGGATGAGATAAGAGATAGTGACTCAATGGCGAGGAGAACAGGGTATAAAATGATATTGGAAACAATGTTTGGAAGCAGTACGCCACTACAGGTTACAAATGATTAACGTACAAAGTTTATAATGAGAGGTACATGAATGTTTAATAGTTGTGAACTTTGTCTTCCAAAAAACTTTTGAAAATTAAACCTTCTTTTTTAAATACTTAGAAATGTATTAACGATCTAAACAAATATGATAATCTTTTTGTTTCCAGTCTTACAATACCTCATTGTCGCTGCAGCGATTGCGTGCGCCCTTGGTGCACCAAACAAGCCATTGGAGGGGGTAAAAGTTGCTACTAATAAGCCACAGATAAAATCGTATTCGTCGGATGAAAGTTCTGAATCATCAGACAGTAGCTACGCAACGTCAAAGAACGCTAAATCTTCTGAATCGTCCTGGAGTGTAAATATTGAAGAATCGGCTAAATCGGCTGCAAAAAAAGAGACGTCGAAATCATCATTCGGTTCAAGTGTTTCTACATCGAAGACGAACCATAAATATTTATCGGTGGAAAAAAGTGCAGAATCATCCTGGGACAGCAGTAATCATGAAACAACCAGTTTCAATAAATACAGTGAAACCAACGAAGATGAATCCGTATCTCAAAAAAGTTCAAATGAGTACGAGAAATCCAGTGAATCATCAAACAACATTCAAGATGAAAATTCCGGGAGTAAATCATCGGAATCATTCGAGAATAAGATAAACGAAAACGGTCATTCGTGGCACGATTCCTCTACCTCTGAGTCATCAGATGATGAAAATAAAGCAAAAAGTATAGAAGAGTCTGAGGAATCGTTGGAATATGAAGAACTTAAGAACTCTTCGAAGGACTCCACCTCGGAATCTGATACAGTTTTGAGTTCCAAACAATCTGATGCCCATTCAAATGGCTCTGGATCGAAATCAAGCGCGGAATCAAATTCCAAGTCGACTTCTAGCAGTTTCTCAAACTCTCAGTCTTCAAATAATAACTATTTAAAAGGTTCAGAAGAATCATACAAACCCTTAGAAACTGAGAAGTCTAAATACTCTTCGACTAAATCTAATTCGAAATCAGACGAAGAAGGATCTAAGTACAATGCGAAGGAATTTGGATGGAAATCTAATTCTCAATCACACTCAACGTCGGAGTCGGAAGAAAGCACATCTTCACACTATGAGTCGTCAAATAATATAAATAATTTCAAAAGTTCAGAAGAATCTAAGAAATCGATAAATAGTAACGATTATGAAAATTCTTCGAAGGACTCTAGCTACAAGTACAATACAGTTTTAAGATCCAAAGGATCCGACGTCCAATCGAAGTCGGAATCTAATAAGATTTTTAAAGACTCTGAATCAAATTCTAAATCGCAGTTGGAATCTAAATCAAAAACCGAAGCATCTGAAAATGAAGAATTATCCCGACGTAAGGGATGGAACAAAAAATCAGATGGGTCATTAATCGTATCAAATGATATGTGGGATTCATCGAAGAGAGGAAATGGAAATAACCTCTATGCGAATCAAAATGAGTTGTCAAAAACAGCTGAAAAATCTTCCGAAAATATTGGAAAGTCCTGGAAACAAAACAGGAAATACGAATATGTTGAGAATAAGGAAAAATCGAAAGAATTTAACAAAAATACAGAATTAGGCAAAGGAAAGGGGGCGTCATGGAATCACATATCATCGCACCAGGGAAAACAATGGTCTGAAAAATCTTTTAATAGCTTAGCGGAAGCCCATGACGGTAAGAATCTTCGTAAGATAATCGTTGAATTAAACGCGTGGACAAGTTCTGCACAGTTATCTCTCGTGAATTTAATCATTGAAATGAATCGCCGTGCCCAATATCTTTACAACATAAACAGAAGCAATAGCTATTGGTTCTATGAAGGATGCGTAGACCGTCAATCCACAGCTGAAAGAGCGATTGTTAATCTAAAGAATCATGCGTCAAGCGTATCAACAAACTGGGAAAATGCCTTTGTGAAATGCAACATTGATCTGACAGAAACAGCTATCCAGCTGCATGCAAACATAAGAAATCTTAAGCAATGCGTATCATTTTCGACAGACGCGCACTTATCTGAAGTTATTAATACCATAAAGTCATTGCACGATCGAGTGGAAATTATTATAAGTGAGCTAAGAATTCAATTGTGGCGCATTTTTAACTATAATCAGAAATACAATGGAATAACAAGCGGGTCGCAAGCTGTCTCAAGCGGTCGTTCGTCGACTTACGGCAACATACATCGAGGTTCATCATCAATTTCTGCCTTGACATCGGGTTCAGAAACAAAAGCTTTCACACAGAGTGGTGCACAGGCATCGTCACTCGCCGTCGCGCAATCGTCGTTGAATTCAGGAACAAAATTCAGCATACATAATCCACATGTATCTTCAGGCTCTGTCACTAACTCGAACTCCGGTTCAAAAATAAAATCCAGCATGCATAATGGTTGGCAGGCATCATTAGCTACAGCCGCAAAATCAAGTTCAGAAACTCAACCCTACGCACAAAGTAGTGCACATGCATCTTCAGGTTCTCACGCGGAATCGTCGTCGGGTTCAATAGCAGAATCCAGCATACATCCTGCTTCACATGCATGGTCAGAGACTGCCGGTAAATCGCAGCACGGTTGTGTACAGAAACAACGCGTACATAACGGTTTGCAGACATCAGCAGCTTCTGCCGTGACATCGGCTTCATCAGGATCAGCTTCATCAGCCTCTGCTGCGCATTCAGGATTAGGAACAAAATCTTATACACATGGTAATGCACATGGATCATCGCATTCTGCCGCACAATCGTCGTCGAGTTCAGTAGCCAATTCCCATATACAAAGTGATGCACACCGATCATCACATTCTGTCCCTTACCCGCAGTTGGATTCGCCACAAAAATCCAACACCCATAATAGCTGGAAGGCATCACCAGATTCAGCCACGCATTCAGGATCAGAAAAAAAATCTTACATCCACAGCGGTACACAGGCGTCATCGGGTTCTCACGCAGAATCGTCATCGACTTCAATAGCAGAATCCAGTAAACATCCTGCTTCACACGCATGTTCAGGGACTGCCGGTAACTCGCAGCACGGTTATGTACAGAAACAAAGTGTACATCATGGTTTGCAGACATCAGCAGCTTCTGCCACGGCATCGGCTTCAGCAGGATCGAAATCGTCAGCCTCTGCTGCGCAATCAGGATTCGGAATAAAATCTTACACACATGGTGATGCACATGCATCGTCTCATTCTGCCGCACAATCGTCGTCGAGTTCAGTAGCCAATTCCCACATACAAAATGATGCACACCGATCATTACATTCTGTCCCTTACCCGCAGTTGGGTTTGGCACAAAAATCTAACACCCATAATGGCTGGAAGGCATCACCAGATTCAGCCACGCATTCAGGAAAAGAAAAAAAATCTTACACTCACAGCGGTCCACAGGCGTCGTCGGGTTCTCACGCGGAATCGTCATCGGCTTCAATAGCGGAATCCAGTAAACATCCTGCTTCACACGCATGGTCAGGGACTGCCGGTAACTCGCAGCACGGTTATGTACAGAAACAAAGTGTACATCATGGTTTGCAGACATCAGCAGCTTCTTCCATGGCATCGGCTTCATCAGGATCGGCTTCATCAGCCTCTGCTGCGCAATCTGGATTAGGAACAAAATCTTACACATATGGCGATGCACATGCATCGTCTCATTCTGCCGCACAATCGTCGTCGAGTTCAGTAGCCAATTCCCACACACAAAATGATGCACACCGATCATTACATTCTGTCCCTTACCCGCAGTTGGGTTTGGCACAAAAATCTAACACCCATAATGGCTGGAAGGCATCACCAGATTCAGCCACGCATTCAGGAAAAGAAAAAAAATCTTACACTCACAGCGGTCCACAGGCGTCGTCGGGTTCTCACGCAGAATCGTCATCGGCTTCAATACCGGAATCCAGTAAACATCCTGCTTCACACGCATGGTCAGGGACTGCCGGTAACTCGCAGCATGGTTATGTACAGAAACAAAGCGTACATAATGGTTTCCAGACATCAGCAGCTTCTGCCATGGCATCGGCTTCATCAGGATCGAAATCGTCAGTCTCTGCTGCGCAATCAGGATTAGGAACAAAATCTTACATACAAGGTGATGCACATGCATCCTCACTTCCTGCTATGCAATGGCAGCCAAGACCAATGAAGACACCGTACATACATAGTGGTTTTTCCTCACCCTTAAATTCACAACCAGAATCAAACGTAATTGCTATCGCTGGCTGACCGACTGATACTGGTATTTCATCGGGCTTGTCACCATAAGTGCCATTTTACTTAAACTTTAATTCTAATTACTAAGATAAATCCGGTTCATATAGCTCGTTCTCACAAACGGAATGAGACTTCGTCACCAATACAAAATGGCGGTCGTACCTTCATTCAGCGTTTGGCTTGGCAGCACAAGGGCAATCTGCAAGCTAATCTAGTTCAGGGTCATCCAGTAGTTCAGTCTGGAACATCCATTCTAGTTCACCGATCAACTTGTCCTTGCAAAAGAACTCTGACGTAACGAGCGTTTCTAATACGAAAACTAATTCCAATTATTTATCAAGTTCGAAATCTAAAATGAAAGTAGACGCAGTCATTATTTCTGGCTGGCAGGCCATACCCAACACTTTGACCGGCTCGTCTTCGCAATCGAAATCTAACGCAAACTCGAACACTAAATGGCAATCGAATGATATTAATAATATAAAGTACACTTCGATAACGATTGATTATACAAAGTTAGTAATCTCACCTCGTAAGTACTAGTATCATTCCGTCAAGTTTACCCATTCAACGTTCTGCAACCTAAAAAAAAAGTATAATTTCAGAAGTGTTGCTCATCCATTATCAGAAAATACGTTAATACTAATATTTATAGTTATTAACGTGTCGAGTTTGGTGTAGGTGTCTGAAAGACAATAAATTCGTCGAATTGGCGAAATCGCATCAAATCGGCAATATTCAAATAGTTCAGCAATAATCAGAGCATCGATCCATATATCTACATAGAAAAAAAAGTGTAACAGCGATATTGGTACACGGTATCTAACAGCAGTATACAATAAACACGCATGCAGCTATTAGCAGTATGAATAATTCAAGCAGGTTGTTTTGATATCTGACACCGCAGACATGTGTATTTTTTTTCTTAAATATTTTAATTCAAAATAAACATAAATAATATATAAATAACGTCTCATAAGTGTTATTGGAGATCGTTGTTAAACAATAATAATAATAATAATAATAATAATAATAATAAATTCATCAATATTGACAATGTTTTTATAATTCCCGTTAAAGATTAATATCCAATTATACGAAAAATTATACCACATCTATCAAAGGCCTCTTCATTCGTATAGCCTATCGCATAAATAACAAAATTCGTAACGTTGCGAAATAAATGGTTTTTACGTAACAAAATATGTACACTGACTATACAATCAAGTGAGTAATCTTCGGAGCTATCGGGTAAGTCGAATTTGTAATGGTTATTTGTCAGTGTGGACATACGTCGAGTGCAATCTGACTAAGGCGATAACTGATGTCCCGCTGACCGGACCTCTTAGGCGCTCTCCCTTAGTCGTATTCGAGCAGTAACGTTTATGTTCTGGTCAGTGTCACGTCGTGGGTCGGTTAACATTCACAAAGAAGCAACTAACGATCCCGCATGAATTTATTCATAATTTAAAATGTGGAAGATTTTTGTACTGTCTTTGGCCATTACGGCTTTTGCTTTGGAGCCTATCAAAGTTGCTGCAACTGATGTATGTATATTAATTCATTTTATATACCTATTGTGTCACGAACAGTTATTTGTTAAATTTATTGTGTCACGAACAGTTATTTGTTAAATTTATTAATATTAAATACTCTGATGTCAATTGAGAATTCGTAAAATAACGTTTGAAAAGCTCTTTGAACATTAAATTTCCTTCTGTCTAAGTTATATTAATTCTTTATTAATCACACCGCCCGAAACCGTAACGGAATGGAACTTAGGAGAGTAGAGTAGGGGTAACGCGATTTTATGGTAAATCCGAGAAGTGGCGATATTCTTGTGACTTATAAAGGGTTAATACCACCGTCCTGTAATTTAAAAAGGCGTACTTTTCATCTTTTTTGATTTTTAATTCCAGCGAATCTTCTAATATCCTCTGAGATTTAAATATTTCAGCCCAAAAAATTCTAGCAATCTGGTCGATGCTCTCGACATTCCCAGGTACCCAAAGAATATCTTCGTGTCCTATCGATGACGCCCCGTACTTTAATGTATAGCATGTCAAAAAATAGAGTTCCAAGGCATTTCAAGCATTACCGTCAATGCTCCCTATGAAATGTCCTGAAACGATGCTTTTTTAACACCTGCTACATAAAAGTATGGAACGACGTTGACCGGACGCTAAGACATCGTCCTCAGGAATCTAGGCATCGACCGGATTACTAGAAATACGCAAAAATGGTTTTTTAATCACGCGGTAT
Organism: Cylloceria caligata; assembly: GCA_963942595.1. Classification (NCBI taxonomy): domain Eukaryota; kingdom Metazoa; phylum Arthropoda; class Insecta; order Hymenoptera; family Ichneumonidae; genus Cylloceria; species Cylloceria caligata. Next base: position 70,227,033 of record OZ012704.1, on the reverse strand, counting down.
AGAACCTAAAATCCTTCACGGCCAACCGGTAGCATCATGAATCGGTTAAATCACCGATAAGCCTTCATGCGTCGACAAATCTACACTACATCCGAAATCTTTCTAGAGCTTATAGTCTAAATATTGTACAATTTTATCTTCTTCTAGTATTTTTTGTCCTGGTTATCCGTGATTGGGATAAATACAACTATCCAGTTAAATAATACTTATCATCGATAAAGTCATTTTTTCAAATAATTAGATAATCGCGTAAATTACAGATCGCATAGATTGTATGTACCCAGTAGTATTGATTTAGGTCAACTCGCTTATCGGAATAATCAGCAAACAGTATTGCTGTTATTCGATAGTTGTTTGTTTAACAAGAAACGCGAATTTCAAATCTACGTAACCTCATTAGTTTGACATTTCTAAATACAACATGTTGTTAACATTGCGAAATATTTTTGGGCTATGTATTTTTTTAACTGCTGCGCTACATATTGCAACAAAACGTTTGCCAAGAATGAAATTCTTACCTAAAAGAACAAAACCTTTTGTATTTCGTACGTCGAGATTAAAGAGGTAGAAGAAATTTGCTTACTCGATTCTTCAGAGTAATTCATCAGCTTCAAATCGCAGGTAAATGAAAATCCTCGAGCCTATAGTTTTGACGTTGACTACAAGAACAATCAATTCCTACTCGATGGACAACCGTTCCGTTACGTTTCCGGAAGTTTTCACTACTTCCGAACTCCGAGAGTGTATTGGAGAGACAGACTGAGAAAGATGAGAGCTGCTGGACTCAATGCCATTTCTACGTGAGTAACGAAGAGAATATAAATCAGGGAGTGTAAAAAAAATTGTTTACTCTACTAGGGAATTAAATATTTGGTTTTAACGTGTAATGAACAAATGTAAAAAAAAGAAGCTCAAGAAATAGGCATGGCTCAAACGACTTTAGTATTTTTCTTTTAATTCAAACATCTGAAAAATAACTTTATGTACCCCAAATTCGAATAATTCAGAGAAAATACGATGAAAAAGTACTTGCGAATTATTCGAAGTCATATATATTTACGAAATGTAAATGTTTTTAGCTGTGAATCACAGTTTACTTGTCGTGCTACGATTTAAAACTGCAAACCTTTTTTGTTTATTATTTGGGTACTGCGTTCGAATTGTTCTTACAACCTGCAACAGATATTACTTCTGGTCTTCGACGTTGATAAAACAATTATTATAATCTTCATTAAGTGCATCCAATCGTTAAGAATTCTTTCTATTTCCGGACGCTCAAAATCCTCTAAAATGAAATAAAATTATATTTAGAAAAAAATGCCTAAACGAATGTGTGGTGTACACGGAAAAAGGGTTTGTTGCTCCAACGAATTGCATGGTTGGATCCAACCAATATAATCCCAACGCATCGAGCGATTATATTGGTTAAATCAACAAATTAGTTGATTGGCGACCAAACAATATGTTGGCGCATCGGATTAAATTGTCGATTCAAATAAATTAATCAGCTGGAGCGTATTTAACTACATATCCACTTGTTTGGAGTAATCGATCACGCCTTTCCTTGCGTGAGTGTAGGTGTCATGCATGTGTATATGCGTGCGTGCATGCGTATTTCTGCCGGACTAGAAAAATTCAAACCTGTAATTTAAGAACGTTACTTAAATTTGGCTCGCAAGTAGAGCAGTTATGCTCCTCTGTTTATTATAATGTATGAAACGGTTGAAATAACTGTTCAGATTTTATTAAAATTTGAATATTTCGTTGCCCTAAGTTGAGGTAATGTACTGTTATCGCAATTTTACCGATAAATATTATTAGAGGATTGGGCTAACTCGGGTTAAAGGAAAAACTTTCTACAAGAAGATTACAATTTTTCGGACTGCAATGGAAATGAGTGTCAAAATGAGTGTTTTAAAAAATATAAAAGAGATGCTCCTTAAAATGTTTTAAAAAGCTGCAGAGTCGTATCCTGCACATTGCTTTCTAATTTGTATGTTGCGCAGTGCACAAAGCTTCCTCTGTAAAAAAGTCAAAATTATTCAACGTACTTTCTCATAAATGAGGCTGTGCATACCGTTGACCACTGCTATGTTTAACTTTCCACCCATTTTTACAGTGGAGTGGATTAAAAATACAAAAGTCGTTTGTACCACCTCTAAGCGTTCAGTTACGATGCCTACCTTTTACAATAATCAATTATACAATGTAATCATAATGTTAAATATCCATCGTGAGCGTGAAAAAAATTAAGCTGATACACTCGAGTATATATATGCATCAGAAGATCCATGAATTAAAATCCAAACGATGAAGGTTTAATAACATTTCACAGATACGTCGAGTGGAGTCTCCATCAGCCCGATGTGAATACTTGGCGGTGGACTGGAGAAGAGGATCTCGTAGAATTTATAAAAATTGCTCAACAAGAGGGGCTTCTTGTACTTCTGAGACCGGGTCCTTACATATGCGCTGAAAGAAATTTGGTAAATTTGAATACGCGATCGAGTTATCCGTATAGTTGGTACTCAGCATATTGATAATTAATTGTGTTTAAACATTTTTAGGGCGGTTTGCCACCGTGGCTTATGACTCTCGTACCGAATATAAAAATGCGAACAAACGATGTCCGTTAGTATTGAAATTAGCTAGCGAATTACAACAGCAAGAGTTGCAAATAATTAGAAACATTGATAGCAATATTTTAATAATAACTCTTAATATTTTTTTATGCCAGGATACATGCGATACGTCGAAGGATTTTTAAATGAAACATTGACGAGGATGACACCCCTTTTTAGAGGGAACGGTGGTCCGATAATAATGGTCCAGGTAAATTTTCTGCGTCATTTTCATTTGCGATTGAACACAAGTACAAATTTACATTGCTTATCTTAAAGAATTTTCTTCCCAGATCGAAAACGAGTACGGTAGCTTCCATGCGTGCGATGTAGATTACAAAGCTAATCTCTTGTCCATTTTTAAACGTCACGTTGGAACAAAGGCGTTGCTTTACACGACCGATGGCTCATCCGCGGAAATGATTCGTTGTGGTTATATTCCCGGCACGTACACGACGATAGATTTTGGCACGAACTCCAACGTGACAAGGAACTTTCAGATAATGCGACAATTTCAGCCCAGCGTACGGCTAACTTTTATTTTGTACTCAGACGGACATCATCGTTGATTCAGTTTTTAATGAATATTATAATGCAGGGACCTCTGGTGAATTCCGAGTTTTATCCGGGGTGGTTGACTCACTGGGAAGAACCGTTTCAAAAGGTAGACACAAACTCTGTGAAGACTGTACTCAACGAAATGCTCGCATTAGGTGCTTCGGTGAACATATATATGTTCTACGGAGGTACAAACTTTGGATTCACGTCGGGTAAGTAGTAATTGCACGTTTGTCTGTAATACAGTATCTATGGAACTAATATTCGACTCTGATTTTATTAGGTGCCAATGGTCCTGCAAACTACAGCCCACAATTGACTTCCTACGACTATGACGCTCCTCTCACCGAAGCTGGCGATCCAACTGACAAATATTTCGAGATTCGCAATGTGATAGCGAAGGTACTTATTACTACATATTGTCAAGTCATTATAAAATATTATACCAACTAAATACGTGTTCTCTTTATTTATTTATATATTTTTTATTTTTATTTTCTTCAAAGTATCTTCCAATGGCGAATCTTTCGCTGCCTACTGTTTCACCAAAGGGAAATTATGGCTCCGTCTCCCTGCGATCGGTTGTCAGACTTTTCGATCCTGTGGGAAAACGTTTGTTCGGTTCGGTTCAAGGTTTCTACGCAAAAGCACCGACATTCGAGAGTCTCGGTATCGCGCACTTGCTTGTTCTTTATGAAACTGATCTCCCAGTGACTGGACAAGATCCATCTATTCTCTATGCTCATACCCATGATCGAGCCCTCGTCTATGTGGACACTTATCTCACCGGGATTTTGTCGCGTATTCGCAAAATCTTCAGGATGACCATTCCAAATCCATACCCTAGACGTCTTCAACTTCTCGTGGAGAACCAAGGGCACCTGAATTTTGGAAATCTCGTCGAAGACTTCAAGGTTAATTAATTTCTTAATACCCAAAACGTACTGTCATTCGATCATATCAGATAAAAATATATGTGATAATCATTTATGTTTGTACCTAGGATAGATGTGTACAGTTTGGCGCCGCTGTATCATTTATGGCCACATTCCTAACATTTCATAGCATTAATCATTTTTACAAAATTATTTAATGAGTATACCAATATAATATGTCAGTACTTTCTAGAAACATACAGCGTTTGCGCTTAAGAATATTGACACTCGTTGAAAGCACCTATAACCACAACTGATAAATTGATAAACTTCCTAAATATTTTCTTTGGCAATCCCATACAATTTTTTTAGTATATTTATTACCGTGCTCAAAATCATATTGTATCGATGAATTTAAGATACAAGAATATTAAAACTCGTTGAAATTACCTTTGGCCACAAGCGGTGGAATGGTAAACTTTATGATTATTTTTCTATTTTGTCATTTCTTAGAGAAACTTTAGTATTTTTATTGTCAGAATATAAAATTATATTCTATTACGAGTAAGATCATATAAGAACGGGACCGTTTTATTAGTTATTTTTCTAAGCAAGTCTTTAAAGTTTGGAAAAGCTAAAGGGTGACGACAACCGGTACATCTACCACAATACAATTTTTTTATGAATTATTTGTCCATGTGGACCCTGAGATGATGACGACCCTCTGCCACTTGATTTACAATTTCGGAGTTCCTTGAATCATTCGTTTGCCCAAATTATTTTCTCTTAAAATATTGATGATGTTGATTGAAATAATTGTAGCTGAATAATTCTCTAGATAGCAATTTGAAAGTTGAATTATCAGTTTTTAAAACAGTCCCAACTACTAAAAGAATTGTCATAACTGTTAAAAGTGGATGTTTAATATTAGAGTACTCGTTAATTATTGAAAAAAAAAAATGTTTGTGTTACAGGGCGTACTAGCCGCAAATTTGAACGACGTGAATTTGACGTCTTGGAATGTGGTAGGTTTCAAATTGAATTCCGTCGAACCCCTGAACTCACTTGAGAATGCTGACATCCTTGATTCTGGAACTCTTCACGGCGGTCCAGTATTTCATCGCGGTACTTTCTACATTGAAGGTATTCCTCTGGATACTTATCTAGACACCAGCGGATGGGGCAAGGGTATTGCTTATGTTAACGGTCATAATCTTGGAAGATATTGGCCCGTGGTCGGCCCCCAGATTACTCTGTACGTCCCGGCATTTTATTTAAAGCCCGGAGTGAATGAGTTGGTTATTCTAGAACTCGAATATATTTCCGTAACCTCGAAAATGTCGTTTACGGACACCCCAAACCTTGGACGATCTCATATACGCAATAAGAAACAAAGTTCATGAACTTATCGATTAAACATATAAATAGACAAAACAAATAAACATTATCTATGAGTGACAAATAATTATAAATTAATTTTAATAATATTAAATATATCAAATAATAAAAGATAATAAGAAAGTAACTTCGTGTTTGTCATTGGATCATGAGAGGTTCAATCTCCAGGATTATGTGACATTGCGGTATGTTGCATTAATAATAAAAACGAATCTTTACTGTTTCACGAATTACAATACGTATCTTCTGTCTCAGTCTTCCCACAAGGAAAAGAAATATTGTTATTCGCCGTTTTAAAAGAGGCAAATTGATCGACGATGATGATGCCATAATCCTCGAGGCCGGACAATATCTTCGGTGAACGTTTTACGTGGTGAATCGCTGAGGGGTGAGTGTTTTGTAAAGATCTCGAGGACTCAATGTAGGCGTTAATATCCTCGACGATGACAAATGAGGGGTGGACGCCATAAAACGGCCGACATCCCGTTGCCATACGCCGATTATCTCACCTCCGGTTTCGTATACTCGTGAAAAATCGCCGAAGGTGACTGACGGTTTGCCGCTATTTCAACTCATCCATAAGAAACTTCAAGCCTTGTTGTATACGTTCTTCGAACGTTAATTCTTCTTCGGAATACGCTTTCACGTTTTATTTAGTATAATTCACATGCTCCAGTTATTAACCGCAAACCCGAAATGTGCAGGGTACACCAATGTCAATATTACCAATACGATTTTTCTCATTCCTTTTATATGATTCAACACAATATCATATATTTGATCACCGCAAATATTCTGGCATCAAAGTTTGTACGTTGATTATATAAAAGGTGTGACAGATGTTTAAAAATTATTTCAATAAAACTTTATACCCAAGATCGCATAAATTATTATTCATTTTTTTTTTTTAACATGACGCAAAATCAATTCATAGGACTTGACACACATATAAGCGCGACCGCGCGTCCACACAAGCCTCGGGCATTTTTTCTAAACCACTTTTCTGTACGTTTTAGACAATTTTAAGTCTCCGGTTGTGAAAATCTCGAAATTATTTTTTTTTTCATGATAATAAAGCTGTGAGGAAGAAATCCGGTGAAAAAATCGTGCCGTGACAACCCCCGCGCCATGCCGGCTCAGTGAAGTCATGTACGACGTACGCAATGACATTCCATGACACGCCATGCTGGCAAAATGAAGTTATGTACGACTTTGTTAAGTTTGGTTTTGTTACTATCCCGCCACCATGGTCTCATTGTGCCTTTACATTTCTGTCCCGGATTACACCTTTTAACAAGAATCTCCCTTTGCAGTTACTCCACAAGCAACGTGGTGAACGTTATCTAGAAGAATATAATCACACCTCTTGGAATATTTCTCCTAGTGTACAATTTATCAAACGCTGTTCGTAATGGACTCGTGTATACATAATAGTTGACAGAGTTCATTACGACGGCAATAACGTGCTGTCAAACCAGTATAAGGGGTAGAAAACTCCGCCCTCGTTGAGAAAACCGCCCTCGACATGCGCGCAAACTTTCTCACAGCAACTCCTCACCTGCGATCACCTTCGTAATCCTCTTCATATTCTTCTTCCATCACAGTTCGAAACGGGCACTCAAAACAGTGAACACTGATTGTAATTTTAATATTGTAACTATGGCGTGTGGGTATATCATAAACAATATATTTTAACACGTCAATGAGAGTGAATTTTCAATCTAATTTATAATTTATTTCATTAAACAAAAGCTTCGAGAGTAGAACAGGAATTTCCTCTGGACCTAAGCTGTCGTGGTGCCAACGCACATGTTAGTTCGTTGAAAGGCCAAAAAAAATTGCCGTGTGGGATTTGCAGCAAGAAATTTGACAGACCGTCTTTACTAAAGAGACATTTGCGAACGCATACAGGTAGCGTAGAAAATCCAAGTTCCTGATGGCTTTCAGAAAATTAGTTCAAACAATCTCTATGGATGATAAGCCAATTACAAATAAATCATCATTTTACTGATATTCGCAATTATGTGTCTTGCTTATAATGAAAAAATTATTAAAAATAATAATTTGTTCTCATTGTTTGTTGTAATGTGATAATTTTTCACTTGACGCAATTTAATTTCAATGTGAATCCTTTTTTTTATCTTGAGGAGAGAAACCTCATGGCTGCTCGGTCTGTGGAAAAATGTTCAGTACAAGCAGTTCCCTGAACACTCATGCAAGGATTCATACTGGTGAGCGTCCTCACGAATGTCCGATGTGCGGGAAACGTTTCACCGCATCTTCGAATCTCTATTACCATCGAATGACGCACTACAAGGTAATTTTAAATTGATTTATACTGAATACTATTTTTTTGTAATAGTACCTAAGTAATAATCACTGATTGTAATAATTATCTACGTAATAATTACTGATTGTAATAATTATCTACGTAATAATTACTGATTGTAATAATTACCTACGTAATAATTAATTAAACAAATTGACACTAGATTCATTGCAACTCCATAGTGTTAGCTAACAAATTTCTATAACTTTCCCTATAAATTAATAATTTTTTGTGGTCGTGAAACGTGTGTAAATTGTTTCGATTTCAGGAAAAACCCCACAAGTGCAAAGACTGTCGTCGTTCTTTTCCAACACCTGGCGATCTGAGAGCTCACAGCTATTTACACACGGGCGATTGGCCTCTCCGTTGTCCAATTTGCAACCGTGGATTTTGCAAAACCGGCGCTCTCCACCACCACGTTCAATTGCACAATGGTAATTACAATCGTAATTGCATCGTACCTGTTCTATCAAACTCAATGTTGCGCAATGATTATTAATCTTTATCGTTGATTGTTTCACGACAGGCAATCGGCCCTATCATTGCAAAACGTGTCCCAAGGTATTCTCAGTCGCGAGTAATTTACGGGCACATGAGAAAACACATACAACGGAGCCAAATAATTCACTCGTAAATTATCTGGAAATAAAATCTCTCGCGGTTATTGATACACCGGAGAGATTGCAACAAGGTTCGAGGGATCGATCAGAGTTTTATCTGCCCGGTTTAAAATATCCCTGGTCCGCGTGGCAACCGCAGTTATCATAAAATAAATTCATTTACGCATGCAAGCATGTAAACGAGAAACTTAGGATAATATTTATTGAAATGAATAACATCGCTTATGAACATTATGTTGTACTTGTCTATTAATCATCAACGGCTTTGTCAGTAACATTAGAGTTATCGACAGATTCTGACTCAATGGTCGGCTTGCCGTCAATCTCTGGAATGTTCCCCTGGTCCTCGGTAACTTCCATCTTATCATCGCCTCCTTCTTTTTCGGTATTCACTCGAGTCTCTGAATCTCCCGGTTGTACGGTATCCGCGACTTCAGTCTTACCATCATGTGCATTCACGTTGGCGGTGTTCTCGCTATCTGCATCTGGCGGCTTTATCTTACCGTCAGTCGACTGTCCGTCAACTTCCATCTTTTTGGCCTCTTCTTCCTTGCGCTCCTGCGCTAGATTAGCCGCAGATTGGGCGGCTTGCGATTGTGCCGACGTGTCGTGCTCCAAGATTTCTCGGAGGGTCATTGTCGCATACGTCGAAGATGACAGCGAAAACTCGAGAATCAGTGCTTTGTACTTACCCTCTGTAAAATAATAAGGAAAACAAAACTGATTGCACTTTTTCCAAAGATCAATCTATAAAGTGAAAATAAATATAACAAACGACTTACCAGGGTCCTGAACCGGCAATTCAACACCACGCATCTCGTCTACATCGCATAGAATCAAGTCGTCGTGATATCCGTTATATCGAACGATTCTCCAGCTCAAATCACCTGGTTTTTCCAAAATCTTTCTGTAGGCTCCACCGAGACTGTATTTCCTGATGATTAGAAATAGACGAATTTGTATATCAATAAGACGGGGTATTGACCTTGCTATTTAATTTTTCGTAAGTAAAATCAAGATATTCAATAAGAGGACTTCAATATTACAGGGTGGCTATGAAATCTCGAGCATGAATTACCCTGATTGATCCAGGTTTTTCACATCAAAATCTCATAGTATACGAGACTAGCCTTGACCAAAGTACATAATTTTCTTTGGCCTAATCAGAAGAATACAATCATACATGCTATCATGCCAACTTCAATCGTAATTATCTTGACTTAGAAACTATAAATCTTGTTCAAAATTTTCGGACGTTTAGATAAATGATTTAATTGTATCTTACGCTAAGTATTAACAAATTTTGTAATCAATGCCTCTATGAAATCTTCACTTTACAAGTGAAGGTTAGGTTGACCCATTCATTTACTGATGTTTTTGTATTTTTAGATCGAAATGTTCATTTTTATTTACATTTTGAGATTTTAATGACAGGATATTTATAATTGTCTGAAGCGTCCAAAAAAGTGGCTTAGAAAAAAAAAAGCCAGATATTCGACTGCACGCACGTGTGCGTTTATATGTGTGAATTTAGGTGCGGGACCTCCAAATTGTAATCTTTGACTTTTCCCGGTTTTCCAAGTTTCCAGATTGTGGAGTTCTCTGTATTATACTGTTTCTTTCAAAACTCCATGCGGATATTTGAATATTTTGCGTGACGCTGCATATACTTACATATTTTTCTGTCTGAGATCCGTCGTCAAGTCATCCTTCGCCAGAAACTCATCAAACCAGGGTTTTGCATACGCTGGATACTCGACTTTCCACCCTGGTTTAGGCATCACGACGTCCGCCAAGGTATAATTCGGCAGATCTTCTTCCGTCAGAGCTTTCACCACTGGCAATTTCGACTCATCCTTCAAATCATCGAATGATCGATACTTCGCCTCTCCTTGCTCTTCGACTGTATCCTTGGAAACCGTCATTTCGGAAATCTTTTCTACGGGAATATCTTCGGTAATTTCGGCCTTCGCAGAGATTTCTTGGCCATCGGCCTTTTTCTCGTTAGACGAATCCGACAATTCTTTGACCACTTCTTCACTCGATTTCTCCTTCTCGCTAGACGCATCCAACATTTCTTTGACTTCTTCACTCGAATTTTCCTTCTCGCTAGTCGCATCCAACGATTCCTTGACTTCTTCTTCGCTCGATTTCTTCTTCTCGCTAAACGTACCCAACAATTCTTTGACGTCTTCTTTACTCGATTTCTTCTCCTCGACTTCCATCTGAAGTTTTTCCGATTTTTTCAATTTCTGCTCCTTATCCTCGTCGTTTTGCACTGCATAATCCATAGTTTCGGAATCCACGACTTCGTTAGAGTTTACATTCTCGTAAACGAGATCGCCGACAATGGGCTTCGAGCCAAACTCTTTAAAGCGTCTCGATACAATATGATTCCATACTAAACTCTGATACGAATGAATGTACATCAATCGTGCATTTCTCGGTATATGATCGAGCGCTCCCTGAGGATTATCTGCACCGCAGCTAACGATCCCACTCAGGAGCTTTGCTTCGATTTTTCCCGATTTCGAAATGAACCTCAATGCGGCCGCCGCGTCTTTAGTCTCCTGATATTTCTGTCGCGCCTCTACCATATCTCTCTGCTGTTCGCCAGCTCGGGGTTTCAGTATCAGGTCAATAGCCTCTTCCCACTTGCCCTGAAGGAGCGCTTTTCCTATATGGTGAGTCGGAATAGCCGCTATTGTTCCGAATCGCTGAAGACCGTAGTAATTTATGAATCCGTTGTCCTGCAGCGAATTCACAGCCGTCTCTATCTCCTCGTCGTTCGCATCGACGCTTCTCAGGGCAATTCTAAAGCGATTTCCGTTAAGCATTCCCAGCCTCAACGGTTCTTTAGCAAATTTGAAATTGCCAACGTGTGCACCACGTACCTGCTTCGCTGCATCGTGAATATTCATAGGATTGACTTTTTTTAAGCTCACCCACTGAGTCGTCCGGGCGCGACGGTCTTTCGTCCCAGCATAGTGAAAAATGTCAGGCTTGATACGTAATCTCAGTGCTAATTGATTTAAAGCGTCCATCGTATCCATGTTTACTTTGTGAAGAAGAAAGTGACAATAATTGCCTTCGCGACTGCTCCAATCCTCGCGATAATCCCCCCGAAATTTGTGACCCGATTGCTTGTTCTTCTTGGCAAGAATAATCATCTTCTTGCCATCCAGTTCCACAGTTTCACTGACTGCCAAAGTAATTTTCTTGGCAATCGTATGGATGTTTCTGCGAGTTTCCTTGTCCATGTCCGTTACATCGATTTCTACAGTCGACAAACCACTCTCCATTTTTGTAAAGGCTTCGAGCTTGTCTTTGACGTCCGACGGAATGGATTCTTTCAGCGTGTCTATGTCTTTAAGATCCTGTGGGTCCGGAGGAATGTTCTGGTTGGTCAACTTGCATATATTTCCATCGCAGCTAATTTCGTGTACGTGAAAGTCTCCAAAACGTTCTTTGACGATTCCACCGAAACGTTTGTGGTTTCCAACAAACTCTGTAGCACCTATGTCCTCCTCCTTCAGACGCTCACCCACTTCGTATTTAGGGCGTTTGCCATCGTACAAGTGATTGATCTGGGACCTCTTGTACGATCTGCCTCGATATCCACCTCCACCACGATATCCTGAAATCAAACATCAAGTTCTTTTACATCTATGCGTGAAATAAATAGTGTCAAGAAATCATTCAAAGAATTTTCAGTAACAACGAACCAGAATATTGTCTTTGACTATCTCCATCTTCGTTCGCTGTACCAGAGTCACCGTAACGAAAATTTCCACCGCCACGATTTTGTCGATATCCTCTACCGCGTGAATAACCTCCACCGCGTGTCTTGTTGTCGCGCCACGACATCGTCAACGCTCTTTACGTAGTGAAATGTCAAGTCGATGTATCTTCTTAAATGAAAATTACAGTTTGCAGCTTAATATCAATTAATTGATCGATTACTGACAGTCTATAATTGTAAGTCGCGACTGACGATACGGTTACCGGTACATGCCGGTACAATAATTAAGAAGGAAGCCAGAAGCCACCTTCGTAAATTAGTATAAACGACTGTGTACAGTGGGAATCAATAAAGTGCTGCTAAATGAATGAAAAAAAAACTAAAGCTAGTGAACGATTATTATATTTTGATTAAAGAAAAATATTATTCAAGGAGTTGATATTGACAAAAATTTCGTGAAAGCTTTATAGGAGGAGACCAAACTCCAATGGAGGAATCCTGAGAAAATGAACCAGAAAGCGTGGAGGATGTGGTGTTTGGCTGGTTCCAAAGTAAGCCATGAGCCATGAGGGGCGCTGAAGCTACAAAGATCTATCGCGACGGCAGCAATTACTCACGGTCGCGGTTTTGCGATAAACTGCGCGCCCAAAAATTTCGACGATAAATACTTCTCCTACCAAGGTCTCTTTTGGTCTTCGGACCTTATGTCCTTAATATTTAGCATACAGTGGGTTAACGGGACAAAAATGAAATCAGATATGAAATCGGAACACAGGTAAACTCCAAAGATTATGTTTTCCATTAGATCCAAATATATTAACCCTGCACTGATCAACAAACATCCGGACTTATCGATTGTATGAATCGTTGCAAGTATTTGTACGTGAACAACTGAAATTACAATAAAATCATTCGAATGGATGTGACGAATAAGACGCAGGTTAATTATAATATTATATTGATTCTGGAGACATTTTATTAAACTTATGCATAATCTCTCATTACGCTACATCGATATAATCACACGGTGAACAGCCTGAAAAAACTTAATGATAATGCACGTCTATAGGGTTAGAGTTACGGTAACTCCAAGTCTTGGAACCTGCAAGCCTTGACACAGTTTATTTCGTCTTCACTCCGTTCGCCTTGGTCCCGAACGCAAAATTCATTCAATTACATATTTTATAAAAAAATATTATAAGTCCTTTCGCCAATCACAAGATGGTGCATGTTTTCGACTGTAACAATATTATTTTGGTATTTACACGATCACATTTTTTAGTAATTTTCTACATAAGCTAAATCAGTCAAAGATGTTGTACGTACTTTTGCTTTTGTATTCGTCGTATTACTCGATTTTGTACCGTTTTCCACTTCTTGTTTCTTAATCTTGAACAGCTTCGACATTTTTCCTGAAGTAATTTAATGACCAATTAAATTATCACCAAGAAGGTTAACAAGAGAAAATATTAAAACATACGAGCTTTGGGTGCTGCAGAATGCACAACGTCCACATCGTCAACCGCTTCTTTCGGCTTCACTTCCACAGGCGTATTGTCCTCGATATAATCAATACGATTCTGTTGATCAGCTTCAACAGTCTCGTCGGATGCTGCTTTCGATTTTGCTGATCTACTCTTCTCGCTGCCAGCTGATTTCTCCGTCGACTCTGCCTCGCTCTTCGCTTTCTCCTCTTCGCCATCTACTACAACTTTATTCTCCACCGGAAGCTCCAAATGCATAGATTCCTTGGGCATCGGTGCATTCTCTTTCATTTCAATTTGCCTACTTCCGGCAGATTCCAATCTCGAAGACGAAGAACCCTGCCGACTCGACTGAGAATTCTCGGCGCTGCCCAGTTTTTGCCGCGGTGGTTTTGGCGGCGGTACCGGAAGTGGCGGACTCCTAGGCTTTTCTACAATTCCGCCACTGCTCACTCTCGATCCGGAAGACCTTGAACTCGTAACTCTTTCCGGTTCTTTGACCTGTTCTACTACACTGTTGCTTGCATCGTTTATTTTTTCATTCGACGGCTCTATTATTGTACCTTCTTCATTATTATTTTCTGACACGTTTGTGTGTTCTCCATTCGTATCTTCTGAATTTGCTAATGTTTTGGAATTAACTTCTTCTATGTAATCTGATAATTTCTTTGGACTATCTGGTTTTTCGATATTATCGATGAAATCTGTTGTACCATTTACGGTAGTTTCCACAGAGGGTGACATTGAAATCGGACTTGACTTGTTCGTATTGTTTGCAGTGCCCGGTCGAAATTTTTCAGGTTTTTCTGATGTTGGATTCTCGTTCGGTATTCTCGCGATTGGAATTTTCAACGGTGGCAGAGGATTTTTCTTCTGATGATCCTGTTGCTGGTTCTCTGCGTCGTTATCATTGGCTTCGCGTCTTTGCCCAACTAGAATAGTGTGACATCCACCGCAGGAAACATTCGTTACTATGAGTTCTTGATACTTTGCAGCTAATGTCAATTCGTTGACGTTGTTCTCGTTTTCTTCTAGACCGAGTTTACCGTGTCTCCCATCGCCGCAGGTGAATAATTTTCCGGAATCTGGAACGAAAATCAAACGAATAAAGAACGTGAATAGACTTAACAAGGATCGGTAAGGGAAATCATAATCATAGTATTATTTTAGCTAAATTCAAACGAACGGAACCGATTTTTAGATTTCTATGATTTGTAACTGATAACCGAATTTTCTTGCACGATCAATTGTTTATATTTTCGATTGTTTTCTTACCTGTAACAATTGCTATGTGGCTCTCTCCACATGCGATTTTCTTTATCGTTTCATCCTGTAGAGCTCCACGCGGTAAGAGTTTTGGTGTCGGTAATTCCGTGACCTCTGTGCCCATTCCTAGTTGTCCACTGGCATTACTTCCGGTGCAATAAATATTTCCATCCTCTGTGAAACAAATATGTAGGAACGTGTTATTTTTTGTTGTTTTTTTTTTTAATCAGTAAATAGAATAGATGAGCAGAATAAACGAGACATCATTTACCACCGTGAATGAGGGTGTGATGTCCACCGCAAGTTACGAATGCTGCAGGCCCCGATAATTGCATCTGTTTCGGTGCAACCTGAGTCATAAAGTCTAGAGCGATTCCGAGTTTGCCACTCTCCGCTTCACCGCATACATAAACGTTCCCACTCTCTGCGATTTATAATTAATAGAACTAATATTGCATTACATTAAAACGAAGACTTCAATTCGAAGACAATTATTTTATTAAAAGTATTTATGCATTAATATTATGCGCGTACGCCCCCCCCCTACCACTGGTACCCAATATATGGTTTTCCGCAATGTCTTTTTGTCCACGTGTGAATGCGATATATAATATTAGGGGTGCAAGTCGTCAGCGGACTCTATTAGGAGGAAGATCGGGGTCGTGAAAGGGCAAGTACCCCGTACAGTGAAACAAATATTTAAATACTTAGTAAAGTAATGAAGTATTTATGTAATTTTTAATTAATTACTCAATCGTACCGGTCAGAAACGCAGAATGATAATATCCGGCACTAATTTGCTTGACCACCTCGGGAATATGAACCTTTGTAGGCTTGTTTACCAAGCCGGAAGTGCCGGGAAGACCCAATTGCCCTTCGAGGTTGCTACCCCAGGCGAGGACATTTCCATCGCTAGTAAGGGCGAGTGAATGATGCGATCCGGCTGCAATCTGCATTACTCTTGGTCCATCAAGGCCGCAGTCATGAACCATTACCGGTGAACTCGAGCTGTCACCTACAGCGTGACTTCCGCGACCGAGCTGAGACTCTTGGTCACTTCCACAGGCGAAAATCTTCTGTTCGGCAGTGCATATGAGAGTGTGCGCTCTCCCACATGCTACGTGTGTAACTTTCTCCGGTTTGAGTACTAAAGAGTAAAAGAAAAAAATGATGGATCAATTGCGTGTCTGGTCAGGGGTGCACGATTATTTACCCTTAACACACGAAGGCTTGCTGACGTGCGACTTGTGGCCCAGACCCAGCTGACCCCAATCGTTGCTGCCGAAGACGAAGAGTCTTCCACTTTCTTCGTCATGAAGGTAAAAAGCACGAAAATTAAAAACAAAAGAAAAATTATTAAGCGAATTGTATTTTAATCTATATGCAACAATAAGTCTTGTTGTACAAATAGTTACAGTAAAATCCAGTTAAATATATAAAAATAGACAGGTAAGGGAAGTCATTCTGTTCTCCTAGGGGTTAAAGCCCAACTTTACAGCGATTTCGCACTTGCAGCATGGAGCCGTGTATCTATTATCTATGAGAAATAAACGTTATTTTCGTATCAGGATTTACCTATATTTTTTGCAATTTCAACAAAATTATACTTTGCGTACAGTCGTGGAAATTACAATTTCCGATTTTTGACGGACAACTTCGTTACTGATTGTATGACTTTCTTATTGATCTTATTAATATATATTTTTTTTGTAATCGTACAATAATAATATTTCAATACCACGTGAGTCACCGATTATCCTTAATAGGTTTTGCACTATAAATCATTTTTGATACTCGATGGGCGTATAATAAAACCGCACGAACGTTGTATTATCGTCGATGCACTCATAGCGTGTGTGCGTATCGATTCGTTGGACAGTGGCTATCCCGGTAGTGTTTATACGCCAGCTATTCAACTAATCCTTCGGTTGCGCATAAATACGTGCTGCAGCTGCTGCGAATTGTGCTACTCTTCGATCCGCTATGTCGTCGGTCGTCATCATCGTTACAACGTATGCATACCTAAGCACTCGAAACGCGGGCTCAACACTTGATGTACAATAATATATAGTAAGGTGTGTACTATATAGTAAAAAGTAGTGCAGTAAAGTCTGCCAACATTTACACCGAGGTTGGCAAAGTTTGCTTCGTTACAAACGAAAATATTTGCGACCTTGCAGTAATGCTGGACCGCACGAATAGCCATTCGATCCATTGCTAGATTTGCATTTCTTCGCACTACTATGATCAACAGGAATTGCATTGAAGCCGCGCGCTTATAGTACATAAGACACGAAGGTAAGGTTGCTGGATAATAATACCAGCACGTACTTAAAGTGGTAGTTCTGGGCGGAATATAGTCCATCAAGAAGTCGTTCACATATTGATTTTTGCATAAATCATTCACGACTCGTGATGTCAGAATCGATACATGTCACCCATACATGCACAGTATATATATATTAATACGGCTAGACATAATAGAAACATGGAAACTTTTTGCACGAACACGTATAATGTGGATAGTTCTCTCCAAATCTATGGTTTTACAGTTAATCTTTTAATACGAGAGACGTAAACGCAACCCAAAATTTAGTGCTTTTGCTCATAGATCAAAAGCTTCTGATAATACGTGTTAGATAATATAAAGAACGTTTGATCGAATATAGATCTTAAAAATAAAATTATAATTATAATTACAACATGGAGCAGAAATGACAAACAAGAAATTTTGTTAAACTTAATATGGAATCTCATAAACTTTTATAGTTTGAAATATATTTGAAAAAAATATCTGACAATAAATCATAGAGAATTACGTAATAAAAAGATTGCATAGGAAGAATGCAATATTGTCGTGTTAGGGTATAATCGACTATATTTATTAATGTAGCGGAACGTCCAAGCAAGCGTGACTCGGCTTATAAACGGTAACCAGTAGTTTCAAGGGTTCCGGGTAGTTTATTCGATCGATTTACAAAACGTACAAAAGTTTCAAGACTTACGGCAGACGACGGCCGAGTGTTCGTCACCGCAGGTCACGCTGACAACAGGATCTTTTCGAATGAAGAAGTGCGATGCTACATTGTCCGCGAATCTACTACGACCGATTGTAAAGACTGCTCCGGTATCTGTAACAAATCAGGACGTACCAAACGTTGGCATTACTTTGGTTAAGAACAAAATTTAAGTTCGATAGCACCCCCCCCCCCCCCCTTCCTATCCCCCTCGAGATACTTTCGCCAAACTACATTGTTCGATGTTTTTCATAATTCTGTGTACATTGACACAAAATTGACACTAAATAAATGAAAGTTTGAAAACATTTTTTATTTCCGATTTAAGTTTGATTATAATGCTATGTAGTGGAATCCTTGAAAGTACATAAATGTATAAAAAACTTATTAAAATGTCATTGGCCTGCATCGTAGGTGTGTTTTTATCGATTAAACAAGCCAATTAAACGTAGAGACGACCACGGGCCGTCTGAGCTGCGTACTGGTCATCAAAGATAATCGGTGGTTCCCTTGGCGCGGTAGTTGTGTCGAAGGTCGCTTGAAACATATAATCGACCCACAAATTTTCCTCGTTAATGCTTAGTATACCTATTTTTCGAATATATATATAGATCAAGAGTATATACGCAAGTTGAGTGGCGTGACCTCCGGAATAACGCCACTGTCGCTCTCGTGAATGCTTGAGACGAAAAGTTTTACGCCAGCTTTGCGTAAGTAAGTATCGGTAACGTGGGAGTTAAGGCGATAAGTTTAGCTTACCGTTGATGGTCGCGATTTGACGAAAGAGCCTATCCCCCGAGCCCCTCTTGCTCCTCATTTGCGATTTTATTTTTCAACGAGAACGAAACGCCCG
The DNA here is from genome assembly GCA_963942595.1 of Cylloceria caligata. Lineage (NCBI taxonomy): Eukaryota > Metazoa > Arthropoda > Insecta > Hymenoptera > Ichneumonidae > Cylloceria > Cylloceria caligata. Next base: position 70,208,270 of record OZ012704.1, on the reverse strand, counting down.
ACACTTTTATCTTACTGAGTGATCTCACTCACTTTGACTTGCACGAAATAAATACTTCGTTAAGCTGCTTATGCTATGGGTGAAACGAAAGAATCTAGCCGTGAACAAAAGAAAAGAAACAATTTATCCAGACGACCGTGGGCGGTCACGAGGTAACGAACAACCTGAACGATTCAAGCTACGTTTACATTTAATTAAATGAATATAGCGATAGCAGTTGAAAGAAACTCCTCAGGTTGTCGAACGAATAACTTTCAGGCATAGGAACCTAGTCGACGTGATACCCTGCTATTTGTCGCCATTTGTCAGCAACACTTGAAATCAAAATTATTCTTGTAGTACGTTGTAAATAGTTGATTGGTACTTGGAAAATATTTGTAGCTTTATGCTATCTAACTTTTTTTTTTTAAATAAGAACATGTCCGCTTACATATGAAGGAAGCTATGTAATGATGGCATTTTCTTCGGGATTTTCATTTCAACTTTCACAACCAAATTAAGCAGCGCGACCTCTTTGTTTATTGTTTTTCTAATAATTCATATTATAACGATCAAGATTTTATGATATATTGAATTTTTTGAAAAATGTCTGTTAAAGGTAAAGTAAAATATAAAATTTGAAAAAATTGATGAAAACGTTTTCGAATTTTATAGAACATTACATTTTTTAATTAAAATTTGGCATAGCTTGTGGAATAAAATGCCTAAAATTTCTTAGTCACTTGAGCAATCGATCTACAATTTGTCACATAATTTGTTACGTAATAACTTGTCGTTATTGGCTAAAATTTTCGTTAAATTATATCGAAGCAATGAGATTTCCTCACAGAGAAAGCTTTGTTTTCGTGAAGCATTTTTTTCATAATTTTGATGCCAGCGTACTTAAGAAATTTCAAAACGTCATGAAATCATGTTTAGAAAATATGTTGTGTGTGTGTGCGTCTGTATGTGCGGAGCTTCGAAAATGATAATGGTTTTATTTCGAGAACGAGTTGATTAATTTTTTTGCACACGAGTTGAGTTTCTTGCATTTTTGGCTGAAATCGCTAATGGGTGTTTCATTTGACAGTAGTTTGAATTTTTCGAAGAAAGGATTTCTGTTACTGTTTTAAATTCTAAGCTATGAAGCTAAAACTTTCTATACGAATAGGCAAGTGGACACAGTTATTTGTTATTGAGTTTTTATAGAAATATAGGTTTTTGTAATTTTTCGACAAAAAAATGTGTTTTCATTTTTACTGTCGTAAATTTTCGTAAATTTGTGTGTGTATGTGCGTTTGCTTGTGATTGTGATTGCATGAGCTTGTGTTTGCATGTATGTATGTATGTATGTGTGTGATGAGCTCTCAAAATTGCAATGGATATATCTCAAGAGTTACTCGATCATCCTGAAACTTTGCACACGAGTCGGGTCGCAACACCCGTCAGTGTGGTGCAATTTTCGCCAAAATCGTTAACGGGTGTCTCATTGTATCGAGTTAAGAATTTCCACAACAATAAGTCATGGGACAAGGTTATTCGGTATTTAGTTTGGTAAGAATCGATCAAGGCGTTCAGATATTATAAAATCATAAATGTTTGTAATTTATCGAAAAAAAAATATTTTTGCCCTAACTTTCTTAAATTTTCATCTAACAAACTGAAACTTAGCATATAAATTGGCTGGGGCATAATGATGCTTGGTCTTGAATTTGGTAAGAATCGGTAAGGGGTTTAAATTTTATGAAAATTGCAATTTTACCAAATTTTTTATTTCATTGAACATTTTTATACCACTTCCTCTATGAAGAAGCCAGAATTGAGATAATCATTCCCTACAGAGGAGAATCTGTGGGTTGATGAGAATCATGTGGAAGTCATGTGAAAATGTCAATTTTTTTCCTATTTATTTGATTAAAGAAACGCGAATAGTAAATCTAGAATATAATTACGTAGGGGATTGAATTTTTATTGAATATGCGCAAGGTTTTAATGTTTCTCGGGACCACGGGTGATTAATCAGACGAATCATTTCTTCCCCGCACTTCCACCTTCTTGTCAACCTGCACCATGGGTGCAGTTGAGGACAGCAATGCAAATTTTGACCGTTCAACATTTGTCCGACGATCATGAATCAACCCGTTATTTCGAGTCCAGTCGCGTACAGAGAGAAAGAGAGAGTACTGTTATACACACAAAGGTCAGTGCAATGTGATATCCTGGGTGCAAGCCTCGGTAAGGATTTACGCCTCGGCCACCGGCTTATCAAAAGTTCAAACGTCCCTTTGCATAATTCATCGCACATTCATCCTTCGAGACTCACACAGAAAAACGCACCTCGCGTACCACGGGATGGAACTCTACTCACTGTGGGTGTGCTAAAGCTGCGAAAAACTGTTGTGCGATATGGTTAAAAATAACTAGTCGAGTCGTGACGTTTTTTTTAAAATCTCATTTGTATCGCCATATAGAGAGCTTGAAGTCAATCTTGGCGTCAATTTCAATGACAGAAATTAAAAAAAATAAGTCGACAAATTTACCGGTACAAATTCAATGGCTTTTAAATAGTTTGTGTATCTTGAATCACCATTAATAGCGTTTAATAATGCATTGCATTTAGATAAAAAATTCTCAATAGTCAATGTATTCTCGTGCGCGATAAAGATCCTGCCACCTATTTTTTCCATCGACCTGCAGATGATTAAGCCTTAGGTCATCGACCTAGAAGCCGATCCGGATCGATAAAGTATACTGACCAAAAATTGGTCAGTACGCTTGTAGTTATTGAGGTCATGAGAAATACGCAGTTAACAGCTAAATTTATTCGCAATTTTTTAAAATATGAAGACTCTACCAAATTCTTCATAAACTATCTTTAAAAGTTATCATCAACTTGTTTGCAACAACAGTGCACCTACATCACGTTTAATTTAAGGTACCCTAAAGATAAACACTCGATATAAACTTCTTTACACAGCCATTCTGAAGTGAAATGATGCCGGGTGCATTGTCTACTTGCATTTACTATTTCATAACTCCATACACAATATTACCATGATTCACTTCCTTGATACAGTGTTGTAAAGAATTGAAAGGTGTTAATAAAACAATATTTGTGCATTATCAATTGTTTACTGTGCTTTTTTATTTTAATGAAGTCTTTTACCAGGTATGTTGTCTATGTCGGGGAGACCCATATTTACACCTTGCGCCGCCAAATCAGCAGACTAACTGCCGGCTTGGCATTACTAGCGTGGCAGCAATTCCAACCTTAGGTTGCCAGGCGACAGGAAATCAATTCAGAACGGTACCTACTGTACTGGACAAACCGGAGGGGGTGCAAAAGCATTTTCTAACGTTAAAGTTAAACACTGCTATGGCATTTTCAACAATTTGCTTAATTTTTGTAATCATAATGACAACTTTTTATAATTTCTGCAATATATTATGATTTTGATGAACAAGAAAGCATCCTTTTTGCACGTGCTGAAAGTATTACAATAAGATAATACAACATTTATATTGTAAATTGTTATATTTAGCCTTCATTTTCTAATCTAATTTTGTTTCAATTAATTCAATAGTTTATTCAATATTAAGTTTGATTATACGTGGACGTTTGAAAATGCGGCAAAGTTCGTTTACCGATAAGTAACTTGTGGCGCTGGTGTTCGCTTACTTCGCATGATTGCTCGCGACGCCGCTGTCAATGTTATCATATTATTGTGTATTTTTTAAATAAATGCACAATTAACACCGCATTTATACTTTTAAATCAATTATAATTAATCGAAGAAGATTATTAGCATTAATTTGACTAATCGCGGAGTGGTGTCACTGCAAATAATGATTCGCATTTAAAAGTTTTTTCTTTGATAACCTCAAAACATCGTTGTTTACTTTCTAAGTACGATCGAAAATCATAGAAAAATGGATAAATTAGGTGAATGTAAGCAGCCTGAGAACCAAGAAGAAGCAGAGGAAGAGGAAGAAGATGAAGATGACGACGAGGAAATTGAGAAAAAACCAGATGATTCCGAAGATCCCATGAAAAATTATGAGTTTGACGGAGAGACGTACATTTACACAGATAAGACATCAAACATCACATACAGATTCGATAGAGACAAAAATGAGTGGATTGTGAGAGATAAAGATGAGGCGAATTGTGGAAAAGAGCCGGAGACAAGTGGCCAGTCCGTAACGTCTGATGCTATTTATGGCTTTGAGAATGATACTCATACGTATACCGATCCAAGCGATGGCAGTACATATATGTGGGACAAGGAAAAGAGCGCATGGTTCCCAAAAGTGAGACTTTTTTGTAATTTCTCATGTATTTTATAAATTTATCCTTTAGTTTATGCAACATTATGGGTACAGAAGTAATTCTTGTACTAATTGTGTCTCGTGTATTCGCAAATGGTGGTTTATTATTAGTGAGATTTCCAGCAACGCCTTATATGCTTTGTTCATTCTACAGGTGGACGATGATTTCATGGCGAGGTATCAAATGAGTTACGGCTTTGTCGATCCGAATAAAGGTGAAATGCCAAAGAAGCCTCCTGAGCCAAAAGTCTCTGAAGCACTCGACAAAGAGCAAAAGAAAGTAGAAGCAAAGAGAAAAGCGGCAGAGCCACCGACATGGTTTGAAGTTGACGAAGCCCACAATACATCTATCTACATCTCCGGTCTGCCATTGGATATTACCATGGATGAGCTTACAGAATTAGTGACAAAGGCTGGGCTCATAGCGCGAGATGAGAAAAATAAGAACAAGATAAAATTGTACAGAGATGGATATGGCGAGCCAAAGGGCGATGGACTTTGCACCTACATAAAGGTGAGTACGAATTCTTCTTTCCTTTGCTTTGTGTACACTTTATTTCAATGTGATGTTACACATCATTGGGGTAAGGAGTTTTTATTTAATATAAATAACTGATATTATCAGGATCTAAATTGGACGATAGTTTTAATGTGACATTGAAAATTACCAAGCGACTAAATTCGTTGGTTGTGCCGATATATTTACAAGCAGACAGCAGCGTTTAAAAAGTAATACATCGATGCTGTTACAATAATTACAATCTAATTGTTAAATTCAGAGTTACTAAGTAGTTAAAAGCTATGCGAAAAGCTATGACCGTTCGATTTGACACTCGCTGCTTCTTCTTCTTCTACAATAATTACGAGTCTTAATTAAGTTAATGCAAGCATCTCGGACAGCAGTCCGAATTCTTACTATTTACTCAACGAATCAGAGAGCAATAAACAATTCTTAATATCTCTTAAGGCGAGGCGATACCTGAACATTTAAACACATTAGCTTTTTCTCTCTCATATACATGTTTCGCCTTGCTTTAAGGGAAGGCGAAACTCTAACACAGGCACTATATTTTTCTCAGTGATGTTTCATATTTCGAGCAAATCAAATTAACGATCATTACGCTCTTTTTCGTTATTTTATATTCTTTTTTTTTTTATCATTTCATTTCGTAACATACGGTATAAAAACAATGAAATATATTACTGAATACAAAGTTAACACATGTAATAATAGCCATCGTCGTTAATTTTTATCAAATAATTAATATTAAATAAATTATGGGAAGAATAAAGAAAGAATGCATATTTCAAAGTAGCAAGATGCTAATCTCTACTGCAAAACTAACGAATGTCCGTAAAATTCTTCATTTGTCCGAAATACGAAATTACTGTGATAATCGTATGCGAGGACAATTTTGCGGCTGTATTATTCTTTTATGTTGCCTTATCGTGATTCGGTCGATATTTCTTCGTATCATAAAGAGAAAAAAATAACAAACAAATGGCATGGCACGTAGATAAGTCACTATCGCATGTAGGTAATAGCGAAGTTTGCGAGAACACGAAAATCGATTTGTCGATAAAAAGATTATTAGATTTTCATTCGTTGAATTTTCTTGCGAAAATCTCACGAAGTTATTTGTTCTCATTTTGGTTTGGGAACTGAAGGAATTCGAAGTTCCAATAAATTATTGTTTCAGTCGATAAATTCCGTTCAAAGTAGCGTCATCGCCTTTGCAAAGATAAATATTCACGTCTTTAGCAAGATTTCTTCGTGCGCGAGATTGTTCATCCTCGCGGGAAAATGATTTATCTCTACGATATCTTCGGAAAGTGCCATGGGAAGAGTTCTTATTGGACCGTCGCCCAGGAAGGTACCGTACTCCTGGCTCTGCGGGATCATCTGTGTGATTTTCCGAGTACCTTGTACAGAATTAGTTTTCGGTCTGTGTCTCGTTCGGTTGGGTGTTCTCGTTCCATTACTCAGTCTGCTGCTATCGAAAGAATTAATTAAAATAAATAACATTTTCATGGAGAGCCTTTTTTAACGTTATGCCGATCTGAGCTAAAAATATATTCTGCTAAAGGTGTTATGGAATCTATTTCTATTATTTAAAATAAACGTTAAATTCACAGAATTTGTTTGCATATACTGGTATGTTAAATTTAGTAAACAAAAAAGTGTAATAATAAATGACTGGGTACATAAAGCTATTTTTGTGTTTAATATATTGATCGGTCGATATTATATCGGACTAGTAGATAAAGTATCTTTCTTGAATCATCATTTAGGCAAAAGCTCGTTAAACAGTAAACTGCTCGAGGTAATAGACTTCAGAGTCTTTTATTAAGTTTTATTATCACGTAGGAAATTGTTACGATGTAGCATTTTCAAGATCTTTCATTATACGAAATAAGTAAAACATTATATTCATTTATGCTATGAGTTGTTGCACTGTTGTTTTATGACTATAATATGAGGGTTTTATGGCAACGTTGTGTACGAAGTAATCTTTAACATGATATTTTCGAGGCTAAAGCGTCACGTTGCCCCCAGTAATTTAACAAAGCGGTGGTAAAGTTTTTTTGGGGAAATACTCACTTGCCCGGTGGTCTCGAACCCGGTTTCTCACCGTGCACCCATGGCTGGTCTCCATTTTGCTGTTGCCATTCTGCCCTCCATGCTTGCTGCACTCTCGAAGGTCTGTGAGGGATGCCGTCACTTCTCCTTCCTTGCTTTCCTTCTCTCTCTGTGCGTTTACCTTTTCTGAGCTTTCTTTTCGATTTTTGTCGCTGATTCTGTGGTGCGACGTTCGGATCAATCCTCTTCCTCCGTCTTCGGCCTGTAAAAATCCAGCAAATACTCGTACAGTCAACATTATAATCCATCACTGTTCAATCTTCACCCCTGGAATTTCGAGTTGTCTGCGGTAAATTAACTCTTGTCTTCAGTGCCAGTTCTGTTTCTTCGTTGATGGTACACTCACCTATTCTACCTGCCGGTACCTCGCATATATAATGCTTCTTCTCCACGCAACTCCTCGGCTTCCATTTGTACGTTACACTAGGATCCATTACAATGCAGTGCCAGGAATATTGCTTAGGATTGCCGGGTTCAAGTTTCTGGAAGTTCTGGAACATTATTTTCTCGCCGGAAACACCCCACTCCCAGACCATCTGCTCCCAGTTGTAAATTCCTCCAATCCATCTCTCGAGCTTAGCTGCATAAAAAATATCCAACGTACCCTTACAATTAATGTGTTTTACGCATGCGTACGGAACAAAAATTGAAGCTGATAGCAAGCGTCAATTACTCACTAAATTGTTCGCCCATCAAATATTTCCTAAGGGTCTTGTCTTTTCCATTTTTGTCTAGGACAGCCAGAGTCGAATTTCTGTCTTTGCAATGAAAGTAAGCTTCTCTCCAGGGTGCGGTGCCGGCGCTCAAGTAGTAACAGTTCCGTTTGAGCCGGAAAAATCCCACTGGACAGGCGAATCGTCGAATTCCACCTTCACCATTTCTCACTCGATTGTGCGATAGTGGATCTATACTGAAGCTTTGTGGTCCCACGAGTGCACAGGATATTCCTTGAACAGTAAAACATATTTTCTAACTTTCGGTTGGTGCAGATATCGACCCCAATTCGGATAATAGCAGAGAAATTGCTAGATTGACGGCAACCGCAAAAAAAATTGAAAAGACATTCTTGGACTTGACGATTACATTGTTTTTAGATTTATTTTTTTAAAGTCATTAATAAGATAATTATTTGATCTATATAAATATTTTATTTAAACAAATGAGTATTGATTGACAAAAAGTGAATTGACATATGTTGAATAAATATTTATGTGAACTAATGAAATATTTGATGATGACTATTGGAAAAACAGTTTGCTGCGAAAAATTTATTTTTCTGTGGATTGAAATAATTTATCTTCAGTTTGGTCAACGGATTTGAAACTAAAGCCTTCGGGATTATTTATCTTACTATATTAATGTAACTGCTTATGTGAAGAGCCTGCTGGTTCCCTCTGTGTTAGCATCGAGGCGTCTACTTTTCAATACAGCTTTTTGAAAATCTCACACAAGTCAGCTATACAATTATTAAACAATGATGAAGAAGTCATCAATTATTTCATACCTTTCAGACCTCATGATTTAAATATAGAAGATGTTGCTAGCAGATATACTTATGCTTCTACCATAAATCATCATTGTTATCATTATGTTCACTCAAGTTTCGTAACTTAAAGGAAGGAACGGCCCGATATGAATAGCTCGACCCCTTGAATCTATCTTGTCTGCGATTTAATATCCATTCACAGGAATATATTTGATTTAAGATCAAAGTAGGAAGGAGCGAACAAGCGATAAGTGTTCGAGTCACGTTACGATCGAGTGCACTTTCGTAGAGCGTCCTTGAACGGAATTCGAAGTGCATTATGCAACGAAATGAGATGGCTATGCTTTTCACGTAAATAGATCGGATGTTCGTTGCGTTGTGACCCAGAGAAGCAGAGCGAACAGTGTGAACAGATCCTTCATCTACTTACATTGATTATCTGTAGCTTTATCGACGCGTCTTTTCATACAATTACAATTATTATGGAGTTTTAGAAATATAAAGATCCCTTGAACGTAAAAAAAAATCTATTCAAATAAAATCGAATCATGGGACAAAATGCATCGATTTTTTCAAAAGTCGTATAATAGAATTGGTCTAACCAGAAAAGGGTCTGGAGCATTCATAGAAAGGGCTGCTGGCTTAAGCGTCTCCTTCGCATATCGAATAACGCAAAACCCTCATCGGATCCTGAGAAGTAATAATGAAACGTGAGCTGGGTCATTGGAGTCCCTGATCTCAATAAATATGTTTCCTTGATACCTGACCGGCTGCCTATAACGGTTCGCTCTTTTATTTCCGAACCTTTAGGTGCGACGTTTATCCTCAACACCCTCGCTTTGTCACGATTTCACAATTATAGCAGTTATATGTTACCACACGGGAACGTGAGGTTAAACAGCAGAGTGTTCCAATATTAACAAGATTTTCTAGCGTTGTGACAGCTATTTTTTAATACATATAAGTTTTTTTTTTAACGATACATAAAGCTGGATTATTTAATATAAAATGTTAGTGTTTATATATTTTTAACATTTATTTCACCAGAATTACTTTACATTCGTTAATTAATTCAAGCGCGTTTGGCAATTTTATTGCAAAAAAAAAGAATCTGTTAAAACCGTGGGAGATTCCGTAAAACTTGTATTTCGACTGCGTATCGATCAGCGGCCCAGTCTGAGGATTCATTCCGCGTTCTTCGATCTGTCGAGCCCCACATACAGCTAACAAACACGATAGCGGTAAATCGCAGCAACATATTATTGATTGTCGTGCAAACAGGACGGGAACAAAAAAAAAACTACAAAGCTAGGAAGAAGAAATCTGTACAGCATCGGAATCATCGTCAGAAGCAGAGAAGAACTCTCGTCTAGGATAGAAGTGGATCGAGTGCAGACAGTGCGTGTTTGCTACTGACGATCTTGCGAGCAAAGCGATGCCGCTCGCGTCTAAGGTTAATGGTCTCTGGTATTTATCAGTAGCATTGCCAACGAGTCTCCTGTATATCTTAAACAGTAATTTATGGCTCACGCGATTGTACGCATATATAGTGCGAGTATTTGTCGTCGTGGGTACTCCGACTACTCGGTACTTGCTGATCCTATACTTTTCTTTCTATAAATCGCACCCATACTCCTCAACGCTTCATCTTATTAGCTTCCCTGTGTATTCCATCGTCAGATGCGTAGAATGAGAATCACAGTGAGCCTTGTCTCGTTATACGCTGGTCTCATTATCCCCACATGGAGGCACTCGGAACTTTTCCTCTTTTTATTTTTTTACTATAATTTTCTACAAGCTAGATCATTCGTGCAGACCGTCTGCTCTAGTTCTATGATTAATTATGGTCAATTACAACCAACAGTGGAATAGGGCATAGTAGAAATGATACAGAGATCGCGTCATGGCAGTACGACGTGTATCGATCAGGATATAACTTGGTACTCGGATGAAGAAAGAATTTTCTCTAAAGGGTCTCATACACTTTTACGCAAGATCCGTTAATTCGGTGTATGACAATATAGAGAATCATAAAAAACTTAGGACAATTGATAAAACGGTGAATGCGGCAAGGTTTATCGTCCTCGCACCCAAACGCGCTTTCCATTCGCGGTTACGCATTGCGAAGCAGTCAATCACTCAGCCCATATACCATATACATTCAATGCAAAATGTGACCATCCTCGTGATCGTCGTCCACCAACAAGTATATAGAAACCGCAATGTTTGAAGCATACATGATCGTAAAGCCAGATTGTGTTTATTGCTTCACAGAATAACGTGACAAATGCGCCAATGTTCACGCTTAAACTCTTTATGCATTATCGCTATCTTCCTTCTGTTATTTTAGCGTCTCCGATATTCTAGGTATTCGAGTGGTTTAATGTTAATTTTTGGTACAAATGTTGAAGAAAATTATATTCTATTGCACACGGCGACGGCGACATGATATTTCACTGAAATATAAAAGCCGTTTCGGTAGTTTTCAAGTGTCAGATGCTACACGATGGAAATGTAACGAAATTATGGGAGGGTTGAACGATTTGTAATTCATAGTACTTGTGACTATCGATTATAAGAAATAAAGCACAAATCTTTGTAATGTCATAGTAATTACGTATGTAATAATTGAATCTTTTAACATTGTTTACGAAGCACCAGAATAATGTGATATAGTATTGATATCATAGTTCCGCCTTTCAGAACAATATTACCAGAGGTACTGAAATGCATTATGTACATAAATTTCAATCGCTTGTGATAAAGATAATAAATTTGTAGGCATTCCTTTGATCAATTAAGGCTGAATATGTTGACGCAGTAGTCTTAACTACCAATCGTGCTTTGGTGTGGCTTGATATTTTAAACCGATAATTTATAATAATTATAAAGTATAAAGTAATTATAAAAAAAAAAACAAACAAGTGGCATCGCCATTTTTAGTTAGAGATCCGATAATAGCCTGGCAATTTCCGTTTGATAGTCAATGTGTCAATTTATAATAATTAGAAAGTATAAAGTACTTGTAAAAAAGAAAAAAAAATTGACGTCGCCATTTTTTTAGGTAGAGATTCAATCAAAGACTGGCAATTTACGTCTGATAACCAAAGTACTTGCGATATGCATTAACTATTGGTTGGCTTATAATTAACAGGAATAAATTGCAATTTCTTTAAACTGTACAGATGAACAATAAAAAGAGAAAATTTCATTACAGTACCCACATGAATTAACTCTCAACTACGATCTCGGAATAACGGAGAGAAAAGTCGATGTATTCATTAGAACGCGAGGGAATGTTTGGTATATTAATTGGTTCCGCAGGTTCGTTTCACAGTCGAGTCTGTATAAAATGCAATCATGCCCACCGCGCAGGAGCTAGCGAGTAAGCTTTCATTCATATGGTACAAGGCTATGACGGTATATCATCCAACATTTATTATTACACGCACTCGAGCATCAAGCGTTGCTGGTGATAGCGCAGGCGGTCCTTATTAATACGATCGACATACTCGAGTCTCCGCCCCCGACTCTCTTCGATGATGTTCATCATTCTACTATAAAAGAAAAAAATATACATCTACAAGATTACCGCATCGTGAACTTCTCGCTTAACCTCGATCACTGATATACTGTTCTTTCTAATTTATTACAGCTAATATTATGTGATATGAATAAGCCTATAGATCCACGCGCAACTAATTGGAACGTTTGAAAACCGAAATAAAAAAATTAAAATTTTCTTCGCACTTTCGCTTGATAAATAACAACCGGAGAGACTGACGGGAAGTGATTTTTAATTTAAAATCAACGAGTAATATATAATTCGATCCTTAGCGTGTTTTGGTTAATGTAAATTTGGGCTTCAGTTCTTGTGCTAGAATTAGTCGGTGAGGAAGGAACTGTCGTGTGGAACGCTGGAGGTAGATTCGCTAATTCGATAAACCTCTTTATACGACACAGGACGGATATTACGTCGAGGAGAATTTATTGCGGCTACCTGACACTTTTAGAACTACCATAGTCAACACAGTATTATGTCTATTTACAACAGCGACAACCTACCCCACGAATATACCCATATCTTTGTTTCTCTCTTAACGCGCTGCCCTAAAATAGGATAGCCATCTCGCTCTCTCCTTCTCTGTCTGTCTGTCTGTCTGTCTCTGTCTTTCTCTCTGTCTCTCGCTGTCTCTCTCTCTCTCTCTCTCTCTCTCTCTCTCTCTCTCTCTCTCTCTCTCTCTCTCTCTCACTCTTCCTCTTTCCATCTCTCACTCTCTCTCTATCTATCTCTCTATGTCGGGTGTCCCCCGGCATGTTCTATCGATCCGATGACTCGGAATGATTAACGAGGCTTAGGGAATTCATTATTTCGGGACTGCCCGTTGATTTACGAAATTCCATTTTACCTGTTGCACACAGCATCAAGATCCAACACTGCCACATCGTACGTCTTTTCGTGAAAATATTTTTTATCCTTTTTATCGGCACAATTTTCTTAATTAAAAAATGTATTCACCAAATTTGTCTAAATTATAGTTTAATAGTTCACGTGAAATTGTCTTCATTATAAACACTTTCAAACAATTTTACTTGTGCAGAGAAATAGATAACGTAAATAAAAAAAAAAGAATTTCACATGCTTAAAAATGTAATTGCAACTTTAAATGTAATTTATCGTGGGGATGCAGAGTTGACGGAGGAAATGTTTTGCTTATTTTTCTTATGAAGCTATCTCAATCGATGATATTTCTCATAGAACGTTACATCGATTTGTGGATCGATATTACGCAAGGAACGTTCTACGGTGGAGGTTCGCGGTAGACTGAAGCTGGCTCCGTTCCGCTTACCGTGCCATGCCGGAGAGCTTTGAATCCCGGCAGCGACAGAGAGCAGAGCACGCACTTCCCCTGTGTACTCTCGTCGTTTCTCGACCAGGCTTTCCGACATTACACCAGCACGGGGTTTTCCAGAACGTTCGCAGTTATCAGGAATTTCCAAGCTCGCCACAAAATTCTTTAAGGAATGAATACATCAATGAAACATCTGATCAAATATCGTTGGCTACTTTTTGGAATCGTATTAGATCATAATCATTCTTGGTTCCTCATACGCGAATACGTCATGTGGTCGACGGTTGATGACATTTGTCACCATAGAACTCGTTAAATTTTTCAACTCCCATTACGAATTCTTAATATTCCTGAGTATCAAGATTTACACCGTGAAAAAAAAAACATTTCATAAGCATCTGGCAATTTACAAAGCGTACTTTTATCTTCAATACATGCAAACAAAAAGTTATTAAAAGAATGACATCATTAATAAATTAAACTGATCGTACTTGTGAAGTTGCCTTGCAGATAACTTTTCTGTTCTGTTAATGAATCAAAACTGTCTCATTGCCGATAAACGACATCATGCAACATAAAAATTTGATGCTTCATCGACGAGCAATGACATCAGTTATCCAATTTAATTGATTTTTGAAATTTGCCTCGTCCATGATATCAAAACGAACGCTAACAATAACTTTCTGATCTCAAAAATAAAACCATAATCTCTAAAAAGTAAAAAAAGGAATTACGTTCACTCGAGTGTCTATTTAAATTTCTGACCGCACTTTATCACGATGACAACAATTGCAACGAGAAATAAATCGAGATAAAAAAATTGTACGGATTTATGGAGCAAACTAACCGAGATTCCAGATTCCCTGATAAGAAAATTCACATTCGAGACGTTGTGCACATGATTCATACTTTAATGATCCCCCCCCCCCCGAGACGAGATCGTTGAATCCTCGCTTGAATGTTTGCAATTATTACTTCTTTCTCTCGAATTCGCGTATCAAGTTATCAGGCGGATAAGATCTTCTAGTACCCACATCGATTTTCTCTCGGTCTGCTGCCCACGTCGATGCATCATCCTGCGGGAGCGGCGAGGTCGCTCCGAGCTGCCTCGACCTTTGAGAATCGCAATATAAGTTATAAAGCCCCTGAGAGGTGCGACCATCGTCGCGGTTTACCATATACTCTTGTATCGCCCGTAATAGGTATTTATACTTTCGTACTGAAATGCTGTACAAACTCGGTCATAAATATTCGAAACATATATTATTCTTGTTTCTTGAACGCTGGAAGCGTTCAAGAAACGCGAGAAACGCTTATTTCTGATTAAAGACATTTTTTTTCTTCATCTGTCATTATAAAATTACATCGATAGCGATAATGTAATGTTATATTATGTTAATAATGTGTGAATACAATACGTGTGTTATCGAATATACGCGTTTGCAACACAGATATTACGAAATTTTTGTTATAGAATGAAAATTTTTCAAAGCTCCGGAGCCCAAGAAGAATAAAAACCTGATCGAATAAATATTCTGGCATAATAATTGGACATATTTAATCTAAAAACAGCGCACTTTTTTTATACCAAACGATTGAGAATATATTTGTATAATTATTGTCCAAGGATTATTATCATGATTTTCGAAAAATTATTATTAATTCTTCACTTTATTAGATCGGTAATCATTTTTTTTTTCCTTCAAGTGTTGTACATTTTTCTTAGGTAGTTCTCTGCTTATCTTCCATCGTTAAAAATTCTATTTTCGTGGATAGTTTACCGAGTACGTTGAATCATGCAGATCGCGTATCGTCTATTCTCGGATATTTGAATAATCCACGTGAAATACGAGCTGATTTAATATGAATAGGTGCGATTGAGACATTTTTAGTAAATATTCGTCAAATTGGTTTACATTTTTGTTCAACAGTTCACTAAAATTATATTTAAGAGTCTTCGACAGACATTTACGTCACTAAAGCCGTACAGAAACATATTCATAACATACATAAAATAACTAACACTTGATAAAGATTGCCTTAAGAGTAAATCGGATACAGCTATAAAAAAAAATTGATTTCATTAGTCAACTCGTCGTTGACCAATTTATTGAAAACCAATAATGTACAATAGTTTGTTCTCGATATTGAAACAAGTTGCAGAAAAATCAATTTATTTAATTACGCTTGAAGAACATTTTTATCACAACTTCTGTATAATGTATAAACAAATTACATATTTTAGAATTACAGCTTATTACAAGATATTTAGATGAATTTTATTTGGTTTTAATCGTCTTCCTAATATTTAGTACTTAATGTTTCAATACTTTCGATATAATTTCCTAATTAAGTAGTTGAAGGAATGTATCATATACCCATTTGTTATTGAACAAGCTACGAAAGATACTTGGCACTAAACTTGCATCCGTTGACAATCGGAAGCATACTGTAACCTTTATTTGAATTGTATATAACAGTTGTCCTAGTTATATCGCTCATTCTATGCATTTGCAGACATCTCTTACACATGCGAGGTGATAACACCTTCACCAAGCGGTGTAGCAAATGGTTGATAATTAAGCAAAACCGAAGAACTATTTTCTATTGAATTTGGTTCCAAGTAGCTGATACGAGATATACTTATCGCGTGACATCGACGTTGACGCATCCAATTGGCACTCGGCCACTCGTGGCTGTCGTCTCTCGGTTTTCTTTCACGTAGTATTTTAGAATTAGGCTTTACGCACAGTGTGTCTAACTCCGAAGATCTATATAGATACGCAATTTAGCTCGGCATCTTCGATCGATCGAAACGGAGCTCTATGTCTGATACGTTCGGGATAATTGTCGGAGTCTCGAATGATCAACTATGCTAATCGTGAGTTTGCGGAGTGCCAATCAGTCACGCTTGCAAAGTTGCCCACCCGTATAATACTTCACTAGAATAAACCGTCTAATCTCTTGTAATCGAATACGTTCGCCTTGGTCAGCCCTTCTAATAATCTTCGGGGAATTCTGCATTAATTCAGCTTATTGAATGAGACGTGATTCTATTGATTATCGATAATCGTACTTTAAATATACATATGCACGAACGTTTAGTCACGATTTTTACTCCCTCACGATGCATCACCGATTTATATTTGTTTGACTCTTCGTTCAGATCATTACTTGGTATCCAAGTAGAATTATATTTCCGAGAAAAGTACGCCCGATTGTAAAGTCATACGCACCATGTCGTAATTAAAAATTATATTTTGATGAATCGCGCTATATACTTATCGACAAAAGTTACATTTTGATTAATTAGTCGCAATGAACATTATCACTTGAAATACTGAGACTGAAGTTAACAAACGTGCTTTGATTCGAACCCCTTTGAACTACTTCACTCTCACTGTGTACCAAATATCAGTGTAACTCGAGAGATCTCTACTACAAACTCATGCAGGACGTACATTTCTTGATTTATGACCGACGAGAACCCGTTGATTGATTTAATAATGCGTGCAGCGTTGCGGAATGACCGATAATGTCCGTTCGAACGACTTGTACCCTAATAACCCGTGGTTACTATGAGATTATAGCTACGATCAAGAGGTCATTACGCCGTTTGTCGAATTGATTGTTGATATGTTAATTTGCTCTTCTTCCAATTCGTTAACAAAATATTACTCACAGTAGAAAAATAATGTAATTATTAAATGCACACTTTTGAAGCAGGATAATATATATTTGTTAATTGAAAGAAATTATAAGTCTCACATAAATGACAATTTGCTGGTTATAAAATTGACTCGATGAGTATGCCCAAAGCTAAAGAATCTGACACGAAAGAATCATTCGAAAACTCTCATATTGGCTGATATGTCTCATAGATAATTTTTTTTTGCGATTT
Organism: Cylloceria caligata; assembly: GCA_963942595.1. Classification (NCBI taxonomy): domain Eukaryota; kingdom Metazoa; phylum Arthropoda; class Insecta; order Hymenoptera; family Ichneumonidae; genus Cylloceria; species Cylloceria caligata. Next base: position 70,191,081 of record OZ012704.1, on the reverse strand, counting down.
AGAAATTTAATTAATATATACAATTTTTTTTTTTCAAATCGAAGACTTTTAAAAGTTACGAATGAAAATTATGATCAACGTTGTTTTCAGAAGCCGTAAGTTTTCACAAAAACGATACGTGTTTCATTGTATTATTATTAAATTCACGTTATCTTTCGATGACGCGCCCTGCTCGTAATAAATTTTGATGATTGATCGTGCGAGTGATCCGGGCTGATATCGCGCAGTACACCCGACGTATTCGCTCAGTAAAAGTTTCTCATTATGCACATACGTGTGCGTCCAAATAAATCTCTTGCTTTGTCGTGAATCATCAGACTTCATTCCCACAATCATCGCACGTCGAATAACTGCATCATGCGGCAGGTTCTGAAACGTTGATTATCGTGATGTTCGTGACGCCCCAAGAATCCATTCACTAAAATTGATCGGCTGGATACGATCGCACTGTAAGCCCAATGATGATGAGGCGTGCCCTTTCTGCTTATTACCGTAATCCTGATTGCTCAATTCATGATCGGCGAGTCGGTCGTGATTCACACTCTCTACGGACGGAAATCCGTAGAAATAAGTATCGCATTCTCCAAAAATATTGATGCCGGGTGTTATTATAGTAGAAACGGACAAAGTCCAATACCATTTAAGGATAACCTACGATAAACTAGGTAAATTAAGGGCCCTTTAATGGAAAATTCGTATACATCTGATAGAAAGAAATATTTATCTATGAAACAAAAATTTGAGAAAATCTTGTAATTATATCGAAGAAGGCGTTGTTCGTAGTTGCAAAACTACAAACGAGGTTGACCCGATCATACGTAGGTTGAGCCAACTAACATTTAGTTGCGTTACCATAGTTGGTTCAACTACACGATACGTGTGGCTCAACTGTACCGTTAGTTTCACCGTATCCAACCTCCCGGTTGTTGGTTCAAATTAACACTTTTTGTTTAGTGTACAACTACACAATATTACAAATTCTTCGAATGCAGTATTTCTGTTAAGCAGGGTTGTAAAAAATAAATAAATAAATCGAGATCAATAAGATCGTTTTTGATATTATTTAAATAAGCGTTATTTTCAAATAGTTTTTAGATTTTTGTAATAATCAAGATTTTCATTGTTGTCTAACTCTTGAAAAACCGTAATATCGATTATTAAGCGATGTTAACAATTATCCAATTACGATGTCACGTTTATTTTTATTCTTTAAATGGTAACTCATAGACGTATTTCAACTTTCTTAGCTGACTTCCTTCTCAAATATATTTTTTGCGTCTCCACTCATCGATAATAATTTTTTTACATAAAAAAAATTGCTCTAATGCGGAATTTCGTTTTATTGATAAGCAATTTTTAGAAGGAAATGTTGAACTTTAAACTAGAAGCAAATATGTTTAACTGTGCGTGTACAAGTGTGTTTGACGCAACTGGAAGATTGTTAGCGGGGGGACTGAGGCCAACCGGTTTGAGTTTTCGTGCAAGTATCGCGATGAGTCGTGGAGTCAAGCACGACCTCGCAGCACTTCAATTCGAATTTATTCTGTCTTCTGTGTGGTTTGTAGCCGTCTCACACAATAAAACGTATTATGTATACGGTGAACAGAATGTACAGGGGCTGTGGCAGGTGCGGCCGAATGTTTTCAGGTATTACGTTCGTCGCCTGGGTCCAGGTCCGGTCTTCTCTGCAACATTCGTGAACGTACACATGTGCATACTAAGTTCTCGCGAATAAATTCGCCAACATAACAGAGCTGGTGAGTCAGTGAAGCACCGTATTTGTCGGTGCAAGTGTCGCGACCTGAGGAAAATTGAGACTTTGAGTTCGAAACGTTGTACGATGAGAATCCCAATTTCTTTGGCACCATCTTTCGACTGTTACTCAGAGTACTCTTTTATCCTTTAGCTCAACCGATCTTGCTTATTGTATGCTCATACATTTACCATTATGTCACTAAAGTTTCTGCACAACTATTTAAAAAAGTTTACAGAATGGTAACTGATATTCCAGTTGTTTGTGTTTTTTTTGTTGCATTGTTGAAGGATTATATAATATGCGGAAAGAAAATAAATGGAATCGGTGCGAATTTAAAACTCGATTTTCTTCGGACATTCGAATCACGCAGCACGAGTCGTACGTCAGATTTTAGAAACAGGATTTGCTCGCCTGCCGAAGATGACGCGAGTCTTTGCTGGTGCTTCTGCCTCCCGATTCGTCACAAGTATCTCATAAGAAAACGAGTACCGTTATTCGTCTGGCGGAATTACTACTGCGTCACTAGGTTCAAACATATAAATTTACAGTAAAAGTTATCTCAGTGTAAATATGTGGTAATACGCAGTACGGTTCTGGCACCCGTCGAGAGAATTGTATAAACCATCTTCCGGTCTTTTTCTTCTCATCTATTCGCATTCTTCGCTTGATACTCGACCCAAATAATAACGGACCTGCCCTTAACTCTGTTGGATAACGCCTTACTCCATTCTATCCTTGCACCGTAATTTGCCTTCTACCTTCGAGTTATGACCTTTATGTTCCATGATATATGCCCCAACGTGGTAGAAGGTAACGAGAAATTGGATCTCGATGATTGTTTTACCGATAAATCAATACTGGGCCTGTACGCGAAGGATAGGGTAAGAGAGAATTTTAAATTGATGCAATTAAAACGAAATATCTAAAGGTTCCGTACTATTACAGACCCGTGGAAGCAATATAACGAAATCATGGTTAACGAGTCGATGAAGTCAATATTTTTTTTTTAAAAAACCTTAATGGTAATTTTCTTCGTATTGGAATGAGAACCATACAACAACAAAAAAAAAATAATGACAACATTGATTCATTTTTCTTGCCTCTCGGCCCTTTTACGTTTCAGGCATGAGAAAAGGAAATGAAAAGTTCAGAATTGATTTATACTAAATCTAATAAAAATTACCATATATCTGGAAAAAAGTGTTATATCTCGTTAGTATGGGACTATGTCGTCATCTGCTGACAGGTGCTAGGCTTAATGATATATTTTAACCATAAATATCGGATTAATTCCCAAAAATATGATTTAAAAAATGACACTTGTCGACACGTTGCGCCGCTAAGATTACTACCAGGCTCTTAATTAAGATTTTTTCTCAGGTTATATAATAATTTTGATCACCCTTCTCTCCATACGCAATACTAACTCTGGCCTTTTGGCTCTGGCTCACTGAAAACCGAATAACATATAGGAGATATAAAGTCGTATAACCATGAGTCATCATAGCCTCAGTGGCATCCAAAATACATGAAGAGCTGCAGCTACCGCACATCCTCTGTACGATCGAAAATAATCGAGTCTGATCTATCCACTCGAGACGCAAAGCGCACTCTGTCGTAACAAGCGATAACACGTAGCTGTGTATAATGTGGCTCTGGATTCGAAGAAGGGGGTCATTGAAGATGCACCGCGCGTAAGATGACTGCAAGAGGTACATCCAGTACCTCGTGTCGATGTACTTTGTATTTATCCGCAGAGTCAACATTAACCCGTATAGTAAAACAGCCGAAAAATATTCGCTAGCAAAGAGAAAACCGTTCACTGGTATATGTTTGCAAAAAGCAATTGCATCCTACTCCGGGTGGCCCAGTCTCCTTTTCTCAGTCTCGGGTCTACAGAATGTTTACATTTTCCCAAAGACGTGGGTGTATCGCCAGGCCCGTCGATACACCGTGGCTAATTCGATCCTCGATTAAACCACACCCGAGAGAGTCTGCTCTGCTCGAGTCTACTCCCGAGATCAAAGCTCGATCCGCGATTTTCCTTGCGTGTGGCATATCATGCTCCGCCTCTATTGCTCGCTTTCGTAAATATAAAGTGCGCTCGAGAAACCTTTACAAGAATATTTTCTCGTTCTTCTCACGGTCCTATCACAGCCTCGTGCCCATCGAATTATTCACGGTTAAACGATTTGCCCTGCGCCGATGCGCTTCCGCTTATTTTATTTCGCACGCTCTGCGACATTCTGTTTTATGATATTGGAGCTTAAGACAGGAAAGCTGCAGATTGCTGATACACGTATATATATAGTATTGAGCGCACATATATCTCAGAAACGAGAGTGCGAGATAACTGGTACCTCGGACTTTATACATGGCTCCCGAGGGCGAGAGATTTCTCCGTTCGCTTGAGAACGTGCGGATTAACGAGAGTATACAGGTGTGCCCGAGGAGCGTATTAAATATATGTGTGCATTAAGAACAAGAAGAGGAGGCGATCGAACGAATTCCATCTGATACTCACCCGATCTGTAGAGATTTTATCGAGTTCTACACGAAGAATAAACCGTTTGCTTAATGTCTACCGGCAAATAATGCAGTAATTTTGTATGCTCTGTTTTTTTTTTTTTTTGTAGAAGATTCGTAAAATACGTATCATAAACTCAAGTTAGATTTCCTATTAGTGGATTCTAGTACTTTCAGTCGTAACTTCTAGAACCCGGCCCAAGGTACCGTTGCCAATCACCTCATGCAAGATCTGGTAATGGAGACTGCACTGAGAAGAGAAATTGGTTGACTCAACAAAATTCGGTGGACACGGACTGTCAAATGAATATTTAGTCAACACGCATAAAGATTTTTTGAAATGAATGAAAAAAACTTGGTTGATGTCCGAATCCACCGTGTTTAGTCGAACCAACCAATCTCTTTTCTCAGTGTGCGACGATACTTGACGCAGTTCACATTTCAATTTTTCATTTCTTAACGGAATGACCGACCGTATCGTTGTGCCACACAGTCTCAACGCGTCAAGTAAATCCAGACGTGGGATTACTCGACGCAATTTATAAAGGAGTCTTGTGACGTTTATAAGACCTCGGTATATGTCGTTTCTAAGTTGATTAAAATGTCGATACTGTGAAGTCATACGAGAGTGATGTTGGTCTCAAAATCCCGCTATGTTATGCACTTTAAATTTAATGGATACCATGTTTTTAACGTCCAGTTATTTTTTTTGCATGATTTCCGTGACCATTATATCATGAACGAGGCAACACATTATGTTTAGGGTAATTTGAACGTATTTATTTATCGTCATCAGCGTTTGAGTCCATCCATCAACCGATGGTCATGTAGCTCTGAACGAGAGATGCGTCAAGATGTTAGAAGACAGTCTCACCTGAACGCAGGCTTGAAAATACAATAGGCGAGGGTTTATTTTGAACCTAATAGATTGTAGAATAAAGTTCGACAGAGAATTTGAATGTCAGAGTGAGCGTCACGATGTTGTATTACACGAAAGTTTCGTGTTCTAATTTTTCTTACATTTGATGAAAGTAAAAGTTTACACTGAAAAAAGAATTTGTGTAATGTTAACAAATCTAGAGTTTGACATGGCGAAATGAATGTTTAGTTATTATTACCGTGCGCACGCGCACGAATATTTTATTAGCACTGTATCGTCTAAACGACTTTTCTCGCCGTATCAGACAATTTTGAGTATTCTGACATAAAAAATTTTGTATAAATAAATATTTTCATGAAAATCAAGCTTCCTCTACAAAGAAAAACAATAAATATATCGAATTACAATTTATAACTCTAGTTGTAAACGCATGTTGACTCATTGTAGCATGCTTCATTCAGAGAATGTTTATCTGAAACTCGGATATGAGTAATGTTCGTCTCTTCTATATTTTATTTATAATTTTTTATCTTGATACATCAATAAATACGAGCTACAGATTTTACGATAAAATCATTTCGATCATCCTGGTTACCTCATGGCTTTTAATTGAATAAGCGATAATTATTGTTCACCTTTTAATTGAATTAGCGATAATTATTGTTCACCGTTATCACTACGGGGCAATCGCTTATTTTGCATAATTTTCTAATATCAACATGAATTTACCAATAAGTCTACATTTATGGTAATTTTTTCTGTTCTTCAACATTTACCGAGGTATGTCATGTGCCCGTAGATCTGATTCAAACATACGAAGTTTGAAGGAAAGTGTAGCAAAATCATTAGAATAAATAAGTACGTGGTGACACAGCCCACACTGAGTGTATACATGGAACACGTAGTACCAAGAGTTACGGTAACGTTAACGATCTAGTTATTGGAATCCTCTAGATTGCAACGAGCTAATAGAATGTCGTTTGAAAGTGTGTGCGTAGGATAGAAATACATATAGAATATGTTGTAGAGTACGGTACAGCAGTTAGCTCGAAAACGCGCCAACTAGGTGCCGAGTCCAATTTGATGAATAATTGGACAGTATAGGGTTCCGTAGACGGTTGATGGAATGCGTGCGCACTCGTATGCTAATTAGACGAATTGGTTCGGAGTCTGAAATGTTTGAAATTATTCGGGGTATTCCGTTGGTCGTGCGGGTGCGACCAGGAGGATAGAGTACACACACTCAATGGAATAAAGTACATTTGTTGGGAATTGAGAAAAATTTGCCTCGGCGCCAGTATTTTAACGATGATAGACACGCTCACGGATAGTATTCGAAGTCAACTAATGTCATTATCGGTTGATCGTACACAGCTTCTGACTCGCGCTAGTCGCGATACGTGGTCTAAGACTGCATGCACGAGTAGACGACTATCGTTAGTCCTTTGGAATATGCCGACGTATTTTCGACGTTGGATCTAATCACTTTGTCTTATTCGTGTGTGTCACTCATGGCGGTTTGCTACATTTACTTAGCTTCAATTATCCGATGCATGAACTTTGGTACGAAATACTTACACGCAGAAAGCTGATTGGTTGGGAGAAGAATTTTTTGAATACTCGAGGGGATATGTTAGTTGCGACACATATTACAATTATTAATACAACTAAATCTTTTATTACTTCAATTTGTTAGTTGAAACGACGAATAAATAGCTTGATAATTATCGAGACAATCGATCGGATTAGTATTCTATTCGTAATGCTCGTCTCAACTAATAATCGTATTTAGCGTAATCACAATCGGTGAGTTTATCCAAATAGAAGTCTAGTAGTTGATATCCATAAAATGAGAAATGTACACTAATTACCACTCGATTTCCGCAACTTGTCAATTGGTTGGCTTTACCAATCGGTTGGTTTAAAAGTAACCAATCGACGGCTTAAAAGAAACCTCATTTTTCAGAAATTTAGTCGTAAAAGCACTCAACCTCGATCGGTTGTGTACTAACCAATCGGAGTGATAGTTTGGCTGTATAATATAATTATGGTTAGTTGGCACAGCCACTGAAACCAACGAACGAAAATTACTCATGCACAGTTATGTTTTTATACCACATAATGTGGGTTGGTTGGCAACAATCATTTCCTTAGTACTCTCAACTAAGGCCCGGTTCCATGAACGCGTTTTAAACGTGGTTCAATTTTTTAAATCTAGTTTTAACGTAGGGCAGCCAGAGTTTAAACTTCGATCAACGTTTATGGAACGGCAGCTTATTGTATTAGTGTTATATCAAAGACAATGGTAGAAATGTTATTGATAGCTTTATCACAAGGAAATAATGAAATAATTGGTAGACGTAAATTCATTTTGTAAGATTATTTATTATCTTGGCGATGACACACGATTAGTATCGTTAATTATTATCTTATCTTCTCAAGTGTATGTCACTTGACTTCTTTTGAAAGATTAATCGAGGAGCCAACATTTCAATGACCGATCGGTATTATCTTATATCATATTTTTATTAATCACACAATTAATAATATTTTGTTGAGATCGAGAGACGAATTATATACTCAAAGTAACATCGATATTCAAAAAAATTTGTGAAATTCCAATGGAACTTCTTAGAGACATTCACGGAGATTACAACGATCATTTGAATCCAAACGACCGGCGAGACAATTAATAACTTTTTAACATATCAGAAAATCGTGGAGGCTCATCCACTTGTATAACCACGAGCGTCAATATACTTTCGACGGATTCGCAGAATAGCTATTGAAATTCTCAGAATCCGTGTGATTATATACGTCGGTTGACTCCGGACAAACAGCCGTTTGTCAGTATTACTGGTGCCGCTAAATATGTGCAGATTGCTAGAGACGCAGAACTCTCGCTAGCCAGTTTCGTGCATTCTCTGCTACCAACAGCAGCGGAGAACGACCAGATACGTCTCGTTTCCGCGATTACGCAATGTAGAATATTTCGCGTATCATGTATCACGGATCTCGCGCGATGTGTGCACGCACTCTATTTCTCTTCTTGACTCATTCGTTCTTATCGATCATCTTTTAAGCTTTCGAATTAGTTAAAAAAACACGGATTCGTCTATAAGCTTTGTTTTTTTCGAGGGTAACCAAGGAATTCCATATCCCCCAAGGAGTATAAACCGCGTTTTCGAAGTTTTGCTGACTTTGAAAATTTACTCAAGTTCGTGTTATATTTCGTGATTAAACACCGAAAAATTATTCATGATAGTGTCACATAATTTCGAAGAATATCATGAATAAAACGTCATCGTCTTAGAAAATGCCAATAGAAAATGCCAATACAGTAGAACCCTGATTAACCGGGGTGAAAGATCCGCGAACAATGAAAATGACGGATAATCCGTTTTACGGAAAGAGGGAGGGTCGGGATAAAAGTATGTTATTGCCAATAATAATGATAGCATACGATCATTAGTTTCAGTATTTGGCAATATAAGTGATATACAAAATACTAACACAATTGATTTATCGGCTGAGGAGATCAAAATTACAAAATTCAAATTTCTACAAAAAATATGAGTTTTTTAATTTCTTTGTTATTTCAATTTTTTTCCCCTACATCTTCATTAATTTTTTTTAGGCTTTACCAAATGATGCATAAACAAATCACGTACGATTACTACATTCAAATGTTCAATTTTTCGAATTACGGGATTTAAACATCGTTTGTTTCGAGATAAAATTGACTACACGGTTTCTAATTTAAAGGATTAGTAACTTCAGCAATGAGAGGCGCACTGTTAATCCGATCTCCGGATTACCCTTTGAGGCGCTAAATTACAAAAGTATTATCCCAGTGAAAAATTGAATCCTCCTAGACACGCTCGGAATTAGAAAAGTTTAATAATCTGTCACGATATGAGACAGATATATTCCCATGATGCTCTTACTTTTCCTTGTTATAATTCTCATCGGGCAAGAAACTCGCTTTGCGTACGTAGGCAGAATAATAACTGCAATTTACGATACTCGAATACGTTTACCGCCGGGACTTTTCCCGGATGGTCTAAGTGATATTGTTACCAACTCATCATTAGTCGGTTCTCTGCACAAATTGTTTTAATGTCTCTCATGCACATATGTGGCATATGGCATTTTACAGTTGGTATCTGGGTCAAATACTTCATTACATAAATAGATGATTCGGTGCTTGACCAATTTGAGGCTGCGGAAATATGAACTTTCTTCTCTCTCTCTCTCTGTGCGTTAATTCATCCGCTTCGATCCTTCGTTCCTCAAAACGTGAAGAGAACGATAACAAACAAAAGAGTATTTATTCGTGGCGAAAGCGACATCCGGCTTCGGATATGAACGCTTTAAACAACGCTCGTATGTATCAACGAATCTTTACAATAATAAACAGTCACCGTGATCGTGGAGGCGCGGGTATACATAGTATAGTCATAGAACGGCAAAATAATCTGAAGGTACGGTAGCGGGTGGATCAGACGGTCTCGCCTCAACATCACGCGACGTTCGATCGTTAACCTATTAATGTTGTGCCGCTGCTGTTTCTGCTGCGGACAACACGCTGACCAGGTCGAGAAAATTCTGCGAGATCGGTAATAGCAGTAGTAACAGCAATCCAGTTCAGTTTGCCATTATAATTCGCGAATTTATTTTCTTCTGGTTGATATAACTGCGCAATAGGCGAATTAGTATAAAAAGTGTTGGAGCGCGATTCGTCCTTTCTCGCGCCACGTCTGGAATCGATTTGCACGCATCAACGAATAAAAATATATAAATTACCGCTTAATCAACCGATTGAACGATAAATATTGCTATGGGGAAAACATTTTTTTCTTTTCTTCCTGGTATACCCCAAGCCGTATCCTCGTCCAGTTTCTCGAAGAAAATATTCTTGATACAAAGACTTTACATGCAACATTTCGACTGATGGAATATCATATAAGTTTATATGAATTTCTTTCACCTATGTTTACATTTAAAAATATGTTATTATCACTTGTTTTGCATAAATAAATAATATTACTAATTGTAAATAAGTAGAGATCACTCTCACGTTTGTTATAGACTTAAAATTTTAGTGAATAAAAAAATATATCTATCAACAATGAGTATAGTTAGTAAATCCGTTCTATCGGTTGATCTTCTTAGTAGCCGCAACTTTTTTCCTTCATCGACAATTTTTTGCATTTTACCGACGTAAGGACTCTGTACTCGATATTTTTATTGCTGTGAAATAATTTCTAGTTCGTCCACATAGTTGATACACTTTCACGATTCACCCTGAGGGGACAATCCTGTCGTTACTACGGACAGTGTACATGCTCTAATAACGAAACAAGACCATGTACTAGGCTAAGCAATTACGATAATCTCAATAATGCCGCTGGTATGAGGCTACACCGGCGGCTCAACGGGGAAGCCGTCATTCGGTACAGCATCAAGACTTGATTAATACATCTAGCGATCTGGTAGACCGAGAGGAATCGGGGAGATCTAATTGATTTACATGCACTATCGGGTTATCGATGAGAGAGGTGAACTCGTACACGAGACTCCCTGCGCCTGCCTTCTTGGGTGATTTCATGATTCTCTTTATGGAAGTGACGTATCGAGGTTAAACGGGCTCTGGACCTCTGATGTTTATAATCGAGCGTCAACAGCAGCAATATAAACGGCCCTACGGTACGTAGTTTCACGTAATCATGGGAATTTCTGTACAAACATAATAATTGCCTCTCAGTAAATGGCCCTTCCGTCTGGAATTCATCGTGAGAGACGTCGCCACTCCGACGCATCTGACGCCTTTGGTATATTTGTGTTAAATGCTGATCGTCGGTTTGCATGACAATCTTTTTCTCATTGTGAATTGTCCTTGGTAATAAAAATGAGCAATTGCATCTTTTTTCTTTAACTCGAAACTTCAAGGTCGATGATGAAAGCATTCGTTTCATTATTCGTAGTATGTATGGCGTTATATTGCTCTTGTATGAATTTATGTTGATCGCGGTGAAACATCTTGACGCGTGGACAACGCACGCACATAATATGAGCACAGCGATAGCTATTTCGATGAGTTACCTAAGGCTGTTCAGAATCTCGTTTGATTATAGCTATGACACACTACCTGCGGCAACATATTTTATCAGATTCGTGTTGTTTATTGCAGATAGTATTCCAATCGTACGACTGGTTAACGTTTTAATTGTAGAAAGGTCTATCGCGTCGTAACAAGTTTACTAATTCATGTGTATATTTCATATAAAAACGTAAATTAGTCGGTTTCCGTCGACACGTGTAATCCATGTATATCTGGTTAGTGAAGTAAATTGAAGGTTCATTTTATTCAAAGTATACGCTTACAAGGTGTACTGTATTCGTGATGAAAATAAAGGGCGTGGATGATTTCAGGTAGCAAAACTTGTTCTATGTATTAAAGTTTGGAAATTGAGGCTCCGAGGGAATGCAAGTATCGCATGACGGAACTTTTTTTATTTTAATTGATGCCTTTTAATCATTATCATTTTAAAGGTTTATTACATTTTTGTGTAATGTAATGTGAAATGCAATAAAAGTTTTATTTTCTCCTGTTGGAGTTACTAATGTTATATTCGATCAACGTTGTCGTATTATGCAGAATGTCGAATATAATTTCATTTCTGAATTTCTCAATTCTCGTGATGGCAAGGTCATCTCGACAGCGCGGGAATATTCTGAATCAGAGTAAGGCAACCGATCTAGTGATCGACAGCCCTGAGTGCGGTCAGCCGAAGTCGCAGAACTATAAATATAAACTCATCGATTCTCGAAAATTGCAATTAACAGCTGCAATATAAAAATCAGTCTAAATTTTAACACGAAGTAGATCGGTTGGTTTTGGGCCAAACTCCCCCAAAATACTATAACTAAGCCGAACTCAATAAAGTCTAAAATTAAAAATCAAACTCTAAAATCTATCATATATATATCATGATATATATATATATATATAGAAGCTTTGAGTTTTTCACAAAAAAAAACGTTTTTTAATCTGTAATCATTTAATAATTTTTTATTGGATGGTGTCTTAATCGTGGAGACGTTTTTTTCTCCCATTTTCAGTCGATTTAAATCGAAAGATGTGATTTTTTTTTTTTTCAAATTTACGTTTGCTATAATTTTGTTCGCGTTTTATCGATAAAAATGTTGACGCAGTGATTTTAAAGCACCGCCAATAGTCTCAGAGAATGCCGTTTATTTGTCCATTCTGTTATATCTTTGTTCTTGTAGCGATGAGAACAAATTGAGAACCGTGGGGGGAAAAAAACGGAAAGCTCGACATATGCAAAAATTTGCAAAAATTGATTATTTGACTTTAAAAATGTGTAAGAAAAAGTATTGAAAAAAATCTTATACCAATGAAGCAAGCATAATTTTCAAGGTTAAAAGATTACGAATAAAATGAGTACGGTGTATATACCCTGTCGATACCCTTAAAAACATTTTATCGTTCAGCTTATTTATTTTCTTTTTCTATGATTTATTGAAACTTTATTGAAACTTTTGGGAAAACAGAAAAAAATAATCATTCAAACACTGGACCTGCCCAACGACCAAAATTACACTGAACAATATCTAGCTCAGTGAGTTCTAATAAAAAAAATGTTATATGATCTATATAAATAGTATTTTTACTATTAAATATTGTGTTATTTTCTTCGTCTTTTGATTGACTTTTGAACTCCACGAGGAACGATTAAATTGAATCGCCTATGGGGCCTGAACGAAGCTATAATATTCTCATTCTTCAGCTACCTCTCAGTGATCACTGAAACGTATTCGTGCCAATTGAACTGCCAGGCTGTCGTCGTTTGCGTGCATCCGAGTTCAACGTCTCAAGGTACTTTCGACGTGAAGCGCATACGGTGCTGTATATACAGTCAGACATGGTGGGCGGCATCTCGTTGCCCAGCGTCAGGATACCTCGTGTATCCATTGCAATGAAATAGGATGGTGTGCCCGGGCATACGTGGTCCACTCGAGCTGGAAACAAAAAGTCGGAAAGGAAATATCCTCGCAAGTGAGGGCGAAAGGTGCGCCCAACCGAGCGCGTCCGGTTTGCGTGGGTTCATTCAAGAGTGTCCGGCTACGTGAGACGAGACTCGCGTTAGCATTTTTTCATCAATTTCCTTTACCTCTTGTTTTCTGCAATCGTTCAGGTCACCGATATATATATAATATTGTATGTATTATACGCCTTGAAGCATCAAAGAGAACAAAAGGGATGGAAGAAAACCTTGGTAGCTCTGTGTCGCGCTGACTATATCAACGTGGGCCGAAGTACGACTAGACTTGGGCGGAATCAGTACACTCGCAATCAGACAAGTCCCATAAATTTTAATGATTTTTTCATTAAATTTATAAGACGAGCTCAGTGAATATATAGAAGTCGAGCGTATGCTGTCTCAGGTTCAAGTTCGAGATTTATATGCATAATAAGTGACTCCAATTGTTATTCCTAATGGATAAATTCGCAGAGGCTCTTACAGACCTTGCCTACTTGATAATAACGCAACTCTTCAAACACGTTATTATTATTATAAAAGCAATTTCTTTTGATTTTCATTTTATTGATTCAGACAATGAGTACATAGTTAAACGGTTTTCCGTATAGTAATTATCCGCATGAAAGAGTGGATTGATATACAAGTTCTTTGCGCTTCTGTCAGTTCAAAGACCTCGTCCGCTTCTGTGTACTTCGTGTCGTGAGACGAGTCGAGTAGAATGAGCTCTGATCGTTGCGATCGACGAGAGCAACGAGAAACCGATATGTAATCGATTACTCGTGATCATCCAATAATAGGCATCTGCTGTTCCTGATGATGATGCGAGTTGTGCGAAAGGCCACGAGACTGGAAGCCTGGTTCACGAACGTTCGCACAATTACGACGAATGAAAACACGGAGAGAGGAAGAAAAAGAAAATATCAGAAGGGCCAATTCATTTCTCGAGTTGATCATGATGATGTTTTTATTACGCTTTATTGCACTCATACAAGATATAAAAAATATATATTTTGAGGTCACCACCGTTATATTATGTAGGGAGCCTTTGTCCATTTGATACCAATTCAATCATCGCTGCTACTGTGTCACTGTTCAACAACAAAACGACGGTTTTACGCGTTGTGCATATCTAGGCATTGACTGTTGACACGAATCTTCTTGTATAAATACGTTTTATGAGTAAAACGTGTGGAACGAGAAGTTCCTCCTTGTTTCCTGGTACCTTAGCTTCGACCTACGAAAAAATGTGGCGTCCAACTCGATATTGTAGGAAAATGTATTTGTGCTGCGATTGCAACGTTGTGCACGGATCTTTAGGATTTTACATGCCGCCGCGTTTCTGCGTTAAATATTATCTGTCAAGCGTACGTATGTGAACGCGAATCAATTGTATTTAAGGTTCTCTGCCAGTTCGCTAAAGGCATCTACGTCCACGACTATTCGTGGAAAAAAGCAATTTTCTCTCTGTTCTCCGTTGCGTTTACTCCATTATTGTGGTAAATGCACGTACGTCTAAATACGATTGTTCGATACTGAGAAACAAATTTCCATTCGGTCATAAATTATTTATTGCGAAAGTCGTCGGTGTACTGTCAATGGATTTTAAACCGGGACATTTATTTGCATTGTCAGCACCGCAAACCTAGCTTGCCATCGCTATAGTCATTTTAACAACCTATTATATACCATAAAAACAAATATTTTTGTTGGTTACGTAAAAAAAATACATAAAATACGTTGTCTTCTTTAACTCATTAAAACGTCGAACTCAAGGTTGTAGAAAATATTAAAGAATGGTCCTTCGAAACGTTGAAAAAAAGTTTCAAAAAACAACTTTTGCACATCGCCTCCTCATTATTTTTTCATTTTTCACGAAGTCACCTCTGTACGGAAGTACGTAGATCAATTTTGGCTTCCTTATATAGAGGAAGTTGTAAAAAAAATGAAAAATGATGTGAATGAAATGTACAAAGTTCTATTTTTGGCAATTTTTTATTTCTTTAAAGGACTTTCATATTTATTACAATCTTGAGTTTAAAGTCGTAAGAAGTTAAATTATAACAAAGAAAAAAAAGAGCGAACCAGCTTTACTGACGTATCAAATTTGAATTCGATTGATAAAGCCCTTCTTAACCCTTTATAAGTCACAACGCCCGAAACCGTCCCGGAATGAGACTATGAAAAGCAGAGTGGGGATAACACATTCTTATAGTAGAGCCGAGGCGTGGGGGGATATTCTTGTGACTTATAAAGTTTTAAGTTATAAAAGTTTACATTTTTCAAGCCTAACCCCCACCCCCATCCCGCACGCACGCCTTCACAAACACACACACAGCCAACCACACATTTTTACGAAACCCTTTTTTTGGACAAATCAAATAATTTTAATTAATAATTTTAAGTATCCTGACATTGAAATCTCAATTTTATTTCATGAAAACAGCTTGTTATCAGGAGTACAAATTGAAAATGCGGGATTTTTTTCTATTTTTGAACGTTTATTCTGAAAAAATGGTAACAAATGAATTATTCAAAGTATTGTCCATCGCTAGCCACAACTTTTTCCCATCTTTCTGGCAATTTACGGATACCGTCGCGAAAAAATTCGGCCGGCTTGGCTGCTATCCAGTCATCGACCCATTTTTGGGCTTCTTCGTAAGAATGGAAGCGCTGGTCAGCTAGGCCATGTGTCATCGATCGGAAAAGGTGGTAATCGGAAGGAGCAATATCTGGGCTATACGGCGGGTGGGGTAAGACTTCCCATTTCAGCGTTTGTAGGTATGTTTTGACCGGCGCTGCAACATGTGGCCGAGCGTTGTCATGTTGCAAAATTACTTTGTCGTGTCTTTGCTCGTATTGTGGCCGTTTTTCTTTGAGTGCGCGGCTCAAACGCATCAATTGAGTTCGGTATAGTGCTCCTGTGATGGTTTCGTTCGATTTCAATAGCTCATAATACACCACACCCAGCTGGTCCCACCAAATACAGAGCATGAGCTTGGCGCCGTGAATATTTGGTTTGGCCGTCGATGATGATGCATGGCCGGGGTAACCATATGATTTTTTGCGCTTCGGGTTATCGTAATGGATCCACTTTTCATCACCAGTGACAATGCGATGCAAAAAACCCTTCCGTTTTTGCCGTTCGAGCAGCAGTTCGCATGCAAAAAAACGGCGCTCGACGTCTCTCGGCTTCAGCTCATACGGCACCCAATGTCCTTGCTTTTGGATCATTCCGAGGGCTTTTATACGATGGGAAATGGCTTGTTGTGTCACTCCCAATGAATCTGCGAGCTCTTGTTGAGTTTGACACGAGTCTTCATTGAGTATTGCCTCCAATTCAGCATTCTCAAACTTTTTCACTTGGCCCGGCCGCTCTTTGTCCTCAACGTCAAAATCACCACTTCTAAACCGCACAAACCATCTCTCGCACGTTGAAACCGATGGAACATGACTCGGATAAGCCTCGGAGACCAATCGATGTGCTTCAGCAGCACTTTTCTTCAAATTAAAGAAGTAAATTAAAACTTCCCGCAAATGCTGTTTTGTTGGCACGAAACTCGACATATTGAGAGCTCAAAAAAACTATGAATTTGACACTGCGACAAATTGACACATACTGAAAATTAAAGCTATAAGACGTAGCTTTGACATGAACATAGTCACAGTACTGCCTGATGCGTATAGCGTTAGTAACGCCATCTGTTATCAAACCCGCATTTTCAATTTGTACCCCTGATATTATAAAAAAGCAATATAAATTATTTGTAATCCTGAATCAAACACATCCTTTTTTCAATGTATGCAAAACGGTTCGCAACTGTGCCATATGGAGAAAACTAATGCGATTTTTCTCGAATTACAAGTTTCGCTCGAATACGTTTAACGAAATTACACGATTGTACAGAAATGCTTTGATACAGTATTGTGAATTTAATCATAATTGATGGTACAGAAGATGCAGGTATTCGCAAAGGCCTCGATTTTTTAGTTGCAAAATGATATTTCTTTGAACTTTTTATTCGTTCACACACAGGTGAAATTATAGTTATCGAGAAGATTCTGCATTGCAAAACGAGTATCGAGTAGGATGTTCCTATAAGATAAGTAGTACGAATGTCGTCACCTCTATTAACTGTTGGTGTCGTGACGTTCGCATGTGTCGAGTATACATATAACCCGAAACGTCCGTTCCTCGGACAATAGCCACAACGCTGTAGGAATTCCAGTCCATTGAGTGCGCGCGTAATTTTTTATAAGCGCACTTAATTATCTTCAACGTGCCTCTCAAACCTATTATTATCTAACGACACTAGGTGTAAACTTAACGACGGAAAGGAATGCGAGTATAAAAAAAAAAAGAGGAAATAGTGACGGGAAATATCCCTCAACAAATCACTATTATTTCATAATAGAAAAATCGATTACTATTGCGTATGGCACGTAATATCCCAAGTGAAACAAGAAGAGACATACACTTTGAAATTCTCATTCTATTTCCGCGTATGTAACCATAATTTTCATAAAAGTTTTTTGTTATTTATATACATTTTTAATAAACTGTAATTTTTTTGTTATTTATCATTATTAATATTTAATATTTATAATTTTGTAAGAAACATTATTGTTCTACATAAAGATATCTAACGAAAGAGAATCTAAAGAAAATCTAAAAGAGATCTAGCTCCACATTCCAAAAATCTAGGAAAATAAAAAAATTAAATGGTCGAGTATTTGGAAAATTGCAATTTTGTTGAAGGTTTAAAAAATATTATATGCATACCCTTCAGCAGATAAAACAAGATTATTGTTCAGCAGATAAAACAAGAATATCGTTCAGTGGATAAAACGAGATTATCGTTCAGCAGATAAAACAAGAATAGCGTTCAGTAGATAAAACAAGACTATCGTTCAGCAAATAAAACAAGACTAACGTTCAGTAGATAAAACAACATTATCGTTCAGCGGATAAAACAAGATGATCGTTCAGCAGATAAAACAAGACTATCGTTCAGCAGATAAAACAGATTATAATTCTGTTGTTTCAGGTCGAGTCTGTCGATCTTGCCTTGAAGGTCCTCGATGGTTCCCAGCTCCGTGGTAAGACCTTATCGATCCAGAGGGCTAAGTTTCAGATGAAGGGACAGTATGATCCTGGGTTGAAGCCCAAACGCAAGAAAAATTTCAAAGATCGTCAGAAGAAGATACAAGAAAAGTGAGTGCATTCAGTTATTTATTGATCGTCATTATCGATATAGAATGGAAAAAAACTACCAAAGTGTAATCAAGCCCCTCACGAGAAGTAATCCTCACTAGTACGCCTCTTAAACGCAGCGAGCCAAAGCACCAGAGCAAAGTACATCCTTCCGACTACAGTCGACGTCTCCACATTTTAACTCCTCCTCGAAATCGCGTGTTTTCCCACATTTTTACTTCCTTTTCAGTCGTTACTCCAAATGCACCGTAAGCCTATATGGAATTACTGCGCATGTCCAGTACCATACGCGCAGGCGCGATGCGAGTGGCGGGCATTCAAGTGGGGGAAGGGGTGGGGCTGCTATAGGCAAAGTTAAAATGTGAGAACCGGTAATCATTGTAATCGATAAAAATATGCGAACGGATAAAAAGTTAAACTTAAAATGTGGCGTTGTGGACTGTTTTCTTTAGCGCGAAGACAGTGAAAAGATGACCAGCAGACTGCCTGGCGTTCACTCGTGTCGCGGTCTCGCTGACGGTGCCTCGGTAAAAACAGCTGTGCACACCGATTACCCGGTACGCTGCACTCGCACAGCTGCACTCCATCGCTACTGCGGCAGTATAGTAAATTATCTGTTCGCTTTCGCATCGTCATGAAGCATTCTTCGTACTTTTTATTCGCAGCATCTCCTCGCAGTTTTCTTTTTCTTACCGGCTCAGTTTCGCCCTCCCGGCAGCAGTAGCTCTCGCGAGATATTCGCTTCTCGCCTTCTGTATACATACTCTCATTTATGAACGAAGGAAACATCACCAAGACCACCGTCTCGAGACTCCCGCGGGGAAAGCCCCGGCAGATCGAAAGAGTAGCTCGTGAATCAAACATCACATACGTGCACCGCTGCTATATAACGTTCATATACTTTTATCTTCATGTACAGTTTATTTACTTTTATTTATGCACTCGTTCACCCAGTTGACTAATTAATACGACGTCTCGTAACGAGTTTGAGACCGAGCCACGGAAATTGTAGAGCAACTTGATTTTTAATGAGGTCAAGGATTTAACTGCAAAATTTTCGTTGGACTTTATTTATTCAATAATATACACGTTCGCGATGCTTCTTATCTTTATATTAATTATTTCGTCATGGTAGCCGGGCGGTTTCGATATGACGAGCCAATTTATTGCTTGTAATTGCCCCATGCATCTCTTGTCCTGTTATATGCATCTGATGTCACTGGTCGCAGAGGGGACGCGCTTTCTTTTTAAACGAGCACGGTCCAGGAGGGCTCTTCCCGTACGTGAAAGTTTGAGATATATAGTGTCGGGATTATGATGAGAGCGAACAGTACCGAGAGTACCGTCATCATAACGAAGGTTAAATGTCTTTTCGGTGTGCGCTTGTCTGGTTGAGATACCGGTATGGTTTCATCTGCTTGTCGCAGATGAAAAATCGCTTGAATCTATCGAATCAACGGTTACGGTTGTCTAAAAAAATATTTGTCTGATTGAAAGAAATACTCATTTCATCTTATCAACGGTTATTAATTAAATTCATTCTTTCTTTATCTATTATAATAATTATTTCGTTGCATGAACCAAATATCTTTTTAGTCACTCGTAACTAACAATTCAATAGATGTTTCAAGCGATTTCTTTTCTCAGTGCATGAATTATGCTTTATCGCCTTAAAACACATTTATCGCTATCACCATACCTTCAATCTGTAATCTGTTGAGTTCTCTACTGTTCTCCTTTTCATTGATAATACAAAATATGCAACGAGATTTTATTTTGCATAGTTCTTAGTAAACTATCTCGTAGATCTAACATGATAATTCATTCTAGTGAATTACTATCTCGGTAGAAAAATGCAAATTATTCTTATATATCTCTTATCCACGGTGATATGTTGCAGTAGTTTTGTGTCGTGCTGGTTATTTAATAACAAAACACTGAGTAAAGGGATAATGTTTTGCGGTAGGAGGTTTCGATTGCCTATCTTATATCGTACACGATTATCTGCGATTATTTTACGTTTATTTCAAGTGTTTTCTCATAGCATTCGTGATTACGAATCTATATCTAATTCTTAATAGATGTTGACGAGTTCAAATATGCTTCATAACCTCAAATCATTTTCATTTAACCTCAAATCTCATTTTCTATTTATATGACGCAGTCACATACTACGTTACGGCTGTATCATCGAATTTCAGTGAATTACTTCTTCGTATAAAATCTCGTATAAGATTTTCACATCGGAGCAAAATCAGCCGTAAACAATAAATCATTTTGTTACGTTATGATAATTGTTTGTTCTGTTTTGGAGTCGTATAGTGTTCATTTTTTTATTTAATTGCGATTGGATACATTGGCGATACGATATTGTTGAGTGAACGTAACGATATATGTAAAGAGCATCTTCATTAGTCGAAAGTCAAGAGCGAAAAAAAGGGCAGCAAAGAAAGTCGAGAAAGTCTCCTATGCAATTTCCTCGGTGGAATATTGATAACAGTGCATCGATAAAGTATAAATAAAAGTAGAAGTAGACAACGAAAAAAAAAAAAAACGAGAATGGAATAACGAGCTCTAATTAATTATCCATGCGTATAACACAATTCTACTAGTGTATTTTTATTGTTTCAATTGCCAGAATTACAATTATATTTCGATATTTACTCAATTGACTATTCACTGTATTATTCACAATAACATTTTTGTCTAATCAACGGAATTTTCAATGATTTCTTGCTATACTTAGAAGTCTCGATAATTGAACTAAATTTCTTTACTAGAAAGATATATTATTACGCTAGAAAATTGTGAAATATTTTTTAAATATTAATTTTATAGTACGAGCCGTTTGATGAAAAAAAAAAAGTGAGCAGGTACTATTTATTTGTTTTCGATTTCCATTCTCGTTTCTTTTTTCTGACGACTCTCTTAAAACAACGCTACGAACAAGGACGATAATTCTTCGAAGTCGTATTGCTGTGAGCGTCACACACGATTGCATTTCAGTTTGACGGTTTTATTCTAAGAATGGTTTGACTGTGCGTTTTTGTGCCCAACCATGTCTGTGTTTTATTAGCTCTATTTTCATAATTTATCTTTTTTTTTCACTTACTCCAGCAGCTATAGTGGAATGATGAAATACAAAGAAGAGTGAAACGATTGCGAGTGACTGTTCTTTGTAGTCTACTTATTGGTAACTGCTGCGTGAGGACAATATTTTTCAATATCACTGGCTCTAGGGTCGTTTCTTTTGAACGCTTCGATGTTGAATTTCGCTACAAATTTATACGAGATGAGATTACAGGAGTGAACTCAACTTGAGCAAATCTCGTATCTACAAAAGTACAGAAAGTACTTGAATCGTCGCACAAATTATTTAACCCTAGGGCGAGCACGATGTACGAAGTTCGACGCCATGTTCCCGCGCCTGGGATCGAGCAAAAACCAGTTATTTACCAAGGTTCCTCCAGCAAAGGGCCACTTTCGTATACTCCTTTCAAGCAACTGGCTGTCTTCGTCGCGTCAACAGCGTCACTCTGGCCAACGGTGACACGATCACGAACTTGCAATTTTGAGGCAATCTTTTTTCTTCACGTAATTTCTCACCCCAGCACAGTACTGTCTTGGTATCGAGGTGTCTGTTTATCTTGGGAAGTATTGAAACGATGCGATTGCTTTTCATCTAATTCGAGTGCCTAAAATTAGCACTAAATCGAGCTCTTGTCTTTTTCTCCAATCGACAGACGGTGCTGACTATTGCACACTGTAGCGGGTTGTGGCTCGGTATACTCGTGAATAGCTGAATTGATCTGATTGCCCCTAATCTCATTTCAAAGCCTAAAATTAAATTTCTACTCTCGCAAGAAGGGAACTCAATTGATCAATTACAAAAATAGCGTAGGCGACTCCATATTCAACTATTTGAGAAATTACTAATTCTCCTATCGTCTAACAGAAAATGGCCTCGAGTCCCGATATAGTGATTGCATATCTGGACATTATACTACATATTACACTCTTTGAGCATGTAGAAATGATTATTATGCTAAGGTAAGACTAAACAGCGGAAAATCGATAAATATTAATGACGCAAGTCCACGATCGTTCGCGCACGCCGTCATTTATTTTCTACATCGAGAGAAAACGTTTATCTTAATCAAATACATATCAATTGAAATATCAGACTATTAAACTTTTTAAAATGTGATCGATCCATGTATGTTGAGAAAAATGCTTGACTGCATTGGTTTTTTGATTTGGAAACCAATGCCTCCGAGGATTTTTTTTTCAATTATTAAACTTTTATTCGTCGCTAATGAAGTAATATATTTAAGGGGAAGCGAAACCTCTATACTTGAAGACGAAACTCTCACACCTGCTTACACCATCACGTCGAAGTTTTTGAGATTCTTTTCTTGTAACACACTGAACGGAATTGAATCAAATTTGGACAGTGGACTGCCTATACGTGAATCTCTATGTAATGCGAACAAAATTGTCAAAATCTACGGTTCTTCGTTTTTATATTTTGCCGAGAATAATAACTCTTTTTTTTTTTTATTCGAGAAAGATTTCTCAGTATCTAAATCGCAATCGGAATGGACGTACCATGTGTGGTTTTGTGCTGGCTATTCGGTTTAATGCTCTACGTTTTATTATTTTTTGCGCGAAATAATTATTCATATTTATTTTTCCATTAAGCCTTGGCTGTGGATAATCAATGTCACTTTTTTTTGTATTTAGACAATTTTACTAGTGTTACAACAGAGATTTACGTTCTACTGTCCAAATTTTATTCAATTCTTTTCAGTGTGCTACGAGAAAAGAATATCAAAAAACTCGGTGATGGTGTGAGTCTTTCGCCTCCCCTCAACTTAATATTATCTTTTATTCGATTAATCTCGCATGCTGTGAAATGTACTGACATTAAGATGATGTTTTACCTCTCGTTTGGTAACAAAAACTGAAATATAAATTTTTCTACCACGGTTGATCTTTCGAATAAAAAATGTGAACGCGAACTACGTCTTAGAATTCTACAGTTGACGGTTCACATGTTTTATCCGAAAGATCAATCATGGCGGAGAAATTCGTGATGAGAATATTTGACTATCTCTCTCGCATACGTATGGCGATCTGAAAGAAAATTACGTCATGTAGCACATCGTCTTGAGTCAATAAACATTTTATTTAAACCAGCTAATCGCTTTTTGCTCCCTATAAAGACAAAGTTATGAAAAATTAATTAAATTAATGTAAATAATGGCCAGTGGAAAAGTTGTACTAAATTTAACAGCCGATCTTTAAAAGTTATATTTCACGTTAGCCTGTTTGTGGTTAAACGCGTGTATAACGACATAACAATATTATTTCATATTCTCAGCCAACCAAACATCATCGCATATTATTATCAACTCATCATTTTATTCATTTTATTTTATAATTGAGATAACAGAAACTAAATTTTCTCATACAAAACGGATCTGTTAGTTCAGCAAACAAAAAAATCCATTCTCAATATCGATTTTTTGCAACTCTTTATTAACATTTAAAAAATGTACGAATTTTTTAAAAAATTTTATTTTACCATTCAAATCTG
This sequence comes from Cylloceria caligata, assembly GCA_963942595.1. NCBI lineage: Eukaryota > Metazoa > Arthropoda > Insecta > Hymenoptera > Ichneumonidae > Cylloceria > Cylloceria caligata. The sequence continues at coordinate 70,167,039 of OZ012704.1, read as the reverse complement.
AACGTTTTTTTTAAATTTTTTCATCATGGAATACCAAACATCCTTAAAGATTAATTCACTTATAACGAATTATTGAACTCGTTAACCGAAGATTTGCGAACGATTTCGGAAATGCTTCATAAAACCTCAAAATATCATAAAATTCTAATTTGTACATCGACCTTGACGAAAATTCTACTAAAAAGCTTTATCTGAACACCAAATTTTAGTTCGATTAGCGAGTAATTCTTGATATACTATTGAGGAGGGGGGGGGGAGCGGTTATATTTTTTGAGGGCTGAACACATTCGAGTTGTTTCATAAAGAAATGGAAAGCGCATGGTTAAATGTATCATTGAAATTGAAGCTTGAAAATTTTTACTTAAGTGGGTCAAAAAGCTTCCATTTATTTGAATAACATATACCCATATTGCGCCTGGGTCTACCCATGGGGTACAAATTGAAAATGCGGGTTTGATAACAGATGGCGTTACTAACGCTATACGCATCAGGCAGTACTGTGACTATGTTCATGTCAAAGCTACGTCTTATAGCTTTAATTTTCAGTATGTGTCAATTTGTCGCAGTGTCAAATTCATAGTTTTTTTGAGCTCTCAATATGTCGAGTTTCGTGCCAACAAAACAGCATTTGCGGGAAGTTTTAATTTACTTCTTTAATTTGAAGAAAAGTGCTGCTGAAGCACATCGATTGGTCTCCGAGGCTTATCCGAGTCATGTTCCATCGGTTTCAACGTGCGAGAGATGGTTTGTGCGGTTTAGAAGTGGTGATTTTGACGTTGAGGACAAAGAGCGGCCGGGCCAAGTGAAAAAGTTTGAGAATGCTGAATTGGAGGCAATACTCAATGAAGACTCGTGTCAAACTCAACAAGAGCTCGCAGATTCATTGGGAGTGACACAACAAGCCATTTCCCATCGTATAAAAGCCCTCGGAATGATCCAAAAGCAAGGACATTGGGTGCCGTATGAGCTGAAGCCGAGAGACGTCGAGCGCCGTTTTTTTGCATGCGAACTGCTGCTCGAACGGCAAAAACGGAAGGGTTTTTTGCATCGCATTGTCACTGGTGATGAAAAGTGGATCCATTACGATAACCCGAAGCGCAAAAAATCATATGGTTACCCCGGCCATGCATCATCATCGACGGCCAAACCAAATATTCACGGCGCCAAGCTCATGCTCTGTATTTGGTGGGACCAGCTGGGTGTGGTGTATTATGAGCTATTGAAATCGAACGAAACCATCACAGGAGCACTATACCGAACTCAATTGATGCGTTTGAGCCGCGCACTCAAAGAAAAACGGCCACAATACGAGCAAAGACACGACAAAGTAATTTTGCAACATGACAACGCTCGGCCACATGTTGCAGCGCCGGTCAAAACATACCTACAAACGCTGAAATGGGAAGTCTTACCCCACCCGCCGTATAGCCCAGATATTGCTCCTTCCGATTACCACCTTTTCCGATCGATGACACATGGCCTAGCTGACCAGCGCTTCCATTCTTACGAAGAAGCCCAAAAATGGGTCGATGACTGGATAGCAGCCAAGCCGGCCGAATTTTTTCGCGACGGTATCCGTAAATTGCCAGAAAGATGGGAAAAAGTTGTGGCTAGCGATGGACAATACTTTGAATAATTCATTTGTTACCATTTTTTCAGAATAAACGTTCAAAAATAGAAAAAAATCCCGCATTTTCAATTTGTACTCCTGATATAATTTTTTATTTCGTTGTATTCGTGGTGACTCAATTTATATCGGTGGTCGCAATAAGTACACAGTGGGACATTTCAATCAACGATGTATACGAGCTTACTCGTGCTAGCTTTGCGCGCGTGGGTTTATAGTAAACGTCTCAATCTTATGTTGAATGTAGAGGCAGACACGAGCTAAGCTAGCTTTATAAGTGTACAAGGGTTCGCCGGATCAGTTATGAGATCACAGAAGATCCATGTGCATTACAATGAAGATTGTGTACGACTGAATTAAAAATAGAGATAAAAAAAATAGATTCAAACAATAGGACGCTTCCTATGCAATCTTCTCGTCATCTTTATTCAGAGACGGCTCTTTTATTGTATGATCATTAAGAATATATCATGTGTCAGTAACTTTCTACGTATGTCTCTACACAAATATCGAATGTTGTAAAGTAATGTATAAAACATTTTATTTTTTAACTTTTGAGAACCAGTTTTGCCTACATGAATGTTTAGACGTGGTAGTGTAAGTCTCGATGGGTTTTTAACGGGTTTGTATATTATCAGGTGTACAAGTATGAAATGAGGATTTTTTTTCTAAAAAAACATGTTAAATTCGCAAGAATGATAAAAAGTGCTTTATTCAACGTATGCTCCATCGCTTGTAATACATTTTTCCCATCTTTCGGGCAATTAGTGAATACCATGCCAGTAAAAATCTTTCCCTTTTGCTGCGAACCATTCATCGAGCCTTTTTCACATCTTCGTACGAACCAAAGCGCTGCTCAGCAAGTGACCCATCGATGCAAACAAGTGGTAATCGGAAGGAGCCAAGTCTGGTGAGTAAACCGCATGGGGTAGAACTTCCGAGCTGAGTGCTTTCAACGTGTCGCCAACCGGTTTTGCCGTATGCGATGGAGCATTGTCATAAAGAAAAATGACTTTGTGTTGCCTCTTTCGGTATTCTGGCCTTTTTTTCAAACAGCGAATGGTTCAAATCGGTCAATTGTTGTTGGTAACGTTTAGTATTAACCGTTTCCCCAGGTTTTAACAGCTCATAATAGACCACAGTCCTCTGGTCCCACCAAACACAGAGTATCGTCTTTCTGCCAAAGCGATTCGGTCTTGCGGTCGATGTGGATGGTGCGCCTGGGTCTACCCATGATTTTTTTCGCTTGGGATTCTCAAAATAAATCCACTTTTCATCCCCTGTAACTATACGACGCAAAAACGACTTCCTTTTGAACCGAGCAAGCAAAATGTCACATGTGTTTTTGCGCTTTTCCATTTGCCTGTCGTTCAACTCATGTGGTACCCCCATCTACCGGTCTTCTGAATCTTTCCTATCTCTCGTAGCCGATTGGAAACAGTTTGTTGACTAACGCCCAATTGCTCGGCGAGTTGTTTTTGTGTTTGCGAATCATCTTTGTCCAACAATGCTTGCAATTTCACATCTTCGTATTCTTTTGGCGGCTTTCCACGTTTCTTGTCTACAACATCGAAGTTACCACTTTTGAAACGCCGAAACCATCGCTCACACATGTCTGGCGATGGAGTATATTCACCATAAGCTTCTCAAAGTCATCGGTATGATTCAGCAGCGGTTTTCTCCAAATGAAAACAGAAAATTAATGCTGTCCGCGAATGCTCTTTATTCGGTATAAATTTCGACATATTGAACAGAACAACACAACACTATGCACACACTTTTCCAATTTATCATTCGTGCGCGTCTGACACTTGTTGATGACACAACAAAATGGCGCAGTGTCAAATATTTGTAGCACGAACTGCATTCGTGTGCCATCTGTTGTCTGAAATCCGCATTTCATACTTGTACATCTGGTATTTATTCTATTCAGGCTTTGAATGCAATATTCGTTTACTTATAGTGCGTGATTTGAAAATAGGTATTGTGTACGTAGTTTCCGCGATAGGAACACACTGTGTTGCCAATAACAATTTTCATCAGCATCGCATCTCATGGCAATGTAGATTTAACCCCCGTTGAGTATCGATATATCGACATTGACGCATATATTTGTCGATATACTAGTATACGTCGGTGATATTCAAAGGGTTAAGACAACACCATGAAAATATCTAACAAGGAATAAGAAACAGACTCCCTACGTAGAGAGTTTTTGTAAGACGCGATTTCCTTGATGGTAATTATTAATGAGGCCAACTATACGACTGTTATAACGCTGTTTTGTACACTGACGTACCATAATTTGTGACGGCTCATTTTCTCGGCTCCGTGGCGTCGCTCCTGATGCATCCTTCGTTCGAGAAAGACCGAGGCAGCGTCAGCATAGTCATATTTTTATAATATTCATACGCAGAACTCCATCAACTCCTCGCGTGCTCATCACCGTGGGTACTTTATAAGACCTTACGTACAAGTGCCACACACGAAGTCATGCGAGTCGTCATTTATTCGTGAATTAATAGCCATTGCGCTCGGCATAAGAACGTGCTATGGCACCAGCGACGCAAGAAAATACCAGCAAAGAGATTTATGCGTATTATTGTAACGCGAAACTGCGCAGTATACGCAATAAGATCATGGACGAGCTTTCTTAAAGCAGCGACACTCACACATTTATACTATGAAGGGAAACGTGAGTACACGCAATTAATCGTTGCTCCCGCAAAAATGTATGTTCGCAGACTCTTCGACTGGAGGCCCGAACCAATGCGCGGCGAACCACTCAAGTGCGAAAGAGTCGTTATAATTAAGAACTTATTCAGTTCCGAGGACTTTGACAAGGAGCCTGCCCTGATTCTCGAATATCAACAGGATCTTCGCTCGGAATGCTCGAAATGCGGTGACGTCAGGAAAGTTGTCATCTACGACGTAAGTCTTTATCTCTCAATGTAATTTATTAGCTTTACTTATACGACGATTACGTATCTTGATAAGGGCCTTTCAGATACCTACTCTCTGCATGTCTCTCACTTTACTTTTGATATTTCTGTGATATCAATTCTTTTGTAATTCCTTAATACCTTTCCGAATATAAATGAACCCGTTCTTTGAAAATTAAATTAATGATTCTACATTGATTGCTCAATGTAACCAGTATTGTATAAGAAATTGTTCACTCTGTATTTATTTCTGATATTATAAGAAAAAAAAACTAGAATTCCTTGGATATTCTTGGGCCTGCACATTCCTAATTTGAAAAGACTCGAAATGCGAAGATTGCAAGCATGGTCCGTGACTGCGAGGGAGTTGCGCTTTTAGTTTGCATGCTATAGACTGAGGTCCATGGGGGTCGGCACGCTCGTAAATGACGATCCGCTACTGCTGTAGTGTTCTGGGTCGAGTCACGCGCCACGCTTAGACTGCTTTATACTCTTATGGAACGTTACGAAACTGGCGCCAACATCGGAGTACTTTCGGTATGTGCTCGAAATCCTCACGCCTCGCACGTACATCTCTAGTTTAATTTCTTACATAAGAACACGAAATTTCGAGTAGAAGGACATGATTTATCAAAGTCATCGATTATGATTTTTTATCAGTTGATTTATTTCGCCCGTTGTAAATTTTTACTTCGTAAAAATTGCTACCTCGTTTATGTATAAGCCGTTTTACGGGCTACACTTGACCTGTAGTTTCCTCATCCAATTTTTATGACTTTGGCCTCTAAGAAGACAAAGACGAATTCTTGAACTCTGGGTTCCATGCTACGCTTTTCTTGTACAGTATCAGTTGTTTACCTGCTTCAGGGAGGAATTTATTGATACTGAAATAAATCATTCCAAGGTTTTGGGTACATTGCTTTTTGAAGATGAGTTTAAAATTGTGCTTTAAGAAAAAAAGAATTAATAACGCGAACAACAACGAGAATTTCACGCTCTAGAAAGAAGCGATTGGTACAGAATTGAATAAAATTTACTTTGACATTGAATAGATTTATGTTTTAGGTGCGACACGTCTGGGAGTGGTTCTGGGACAAATTTATAGGACTGGGTCATCCCTCTTCGACTGATTTATTTGTATCAACTATTCATCACAATTCATTTTTACTCTCCACCTACACGTTCGAATGTGTCTTTCTCTTCTTCTTTTTATTCTTTTTACCCCGGTCCTTTCCTTTGTTATTGGGGCGGGTAGAAGGCTGAGTTGGCGAGAACGAATTCTAAACGATCGTCGCGCGTTCTAGATACATAATGCTCAGTAGAAATTACAATCGTTTGGGCCATCGTTAAACTCCATCCTCCGGACCTTGACGAAATGTCAACGATCACGCGTGTCTCGTTCCTTTTGCACGTGATGATGTTTTTTAGTTTATTTTTCTTCCTTGGCCACTCTGATCATAAATATAAATTTAGTGAGTAAGTCATTAACTTCTATGATGACTTATGACCGATCGGACAAGCTCCACGCTCGTCTTATTTTTTTTGCATGATTTTTATGACTTTTAAACCGCTATGACTACTTAACCCTTTCTAAGTCACACCGCCAGAAACCGTCCCGGAATGGGACTATGGAGAGCAGAGTGGAGGTAACGCGTTCTTATGGAAGAGCCGAGGAGTGGGGATATTCTTGTGACTAATAAAGGGTTGAGACGATGTGCTACACGTCATCTGTCTCTCTCAGATCGCCATACGTGCGAGAGTGATAGCAGAATATTTCTAACGCGAATTTTTTCGTCACTTGATTTTTTGTACAAAAACGGAAGAGATTAATTGCAGAATTGTGAGACCCAGTTCACCGTACTCTTCCGTATCCAAAAGATCAGTCGATGCTGAGAAATGTGCATTAAAGTTTTAATTACTGACCGAGAAGTTGCACATCGTCTTAAGGTGAAATCGCAAACGGTTCCGATCTGTATATTCTCAAAGACAGAAATAAATAAAACTAGACATTATCTTAAAATTAATGCACAGTGTAAGAGACGCTTTGCGTTTTACCGATATTGGACAATTATTAAGAGTTTTGTTGCCATTTTTCATAGTGAAACTCGGTCGATAATCGAGCTGCAAAGTTTTTTTGCAAAAATAGGGAAAACGCGAATCGTTGATTACTTTGTGCACTTTTCTGCGTTGACACGCAAAGTTTCAATTAACTTGCATAAAGCTCTTTTGAGAAAATACGGATTGCGCTTTTCGAGGTTAAAAAGTGTGTTTTGGAATTTAACTTAAATAACAAATTTAATCGACCGTCGGTTGATACATGATAATGATGTTGATGAACTTCTGATTACAGCGTCATCCTGAAGGTGTCGCACAGGTGACGTTCAGCGATCCAGCTGAAGCGCAAGCCTGTATTCAGCTGCTGAATGGTCGTTGGTTCGCCCAGAGAAAGTTATTGGCTGAAATCTGGGATGGCAAAACAAAGTACAAGTGAGTATAGAACAGTACGAATCTTAGCAGTTTCCTGCCTTGCCGTCTGATAGCTTTTATCTGCTGATGGTGAAACTGTCTCTACTATGGTTACAGCGGGTTGCTTATCGACAGCAGGCTTTTAGCTTGTACTTAAGTCTTGGATACATTCCTGACTGTCGGTCCATCAGCGCTAAACCACCATATCAATCGATATTTCATTAATTACACAATTTGTTCTTCAGAGTGATGGAGACCGAGGACGAAATCGAGGCCAGACTGGACAAGTGGGATAAATTTTTGGAAGGCGAGGACGAAAAAAAGGCAGAGGCTGAGAAAAAAGAGAAGGAGGAAGCCACCAAGTAGGCACATTTTGTATCCTATCCTTTTCCTTCATTTAATTTCTTTTAATTATCTTCTCCTTCAGTAAAGAAAGTCAATCTGTTCAATATATCAGACTCTCCAATCATTGGATGACTCGAGAGTACTATTGATTTAATCAAAACATCATTAGGGGGATTATTGTTACTTTCTACGTATAATTGTTATGTAAATCGATCGCTGCTATATTAGTAACATCGCTGAAGTCGAAGGATTATAAATGGTGTGAAACCGGTGGAAAATAAAGAGGAATATATTTAGAACCTTCTTTACATTCATGACGTCCTCCGTTCCCGTTTTCCTCTTGGTTTTTCTCGGTGATGCACCAAACTTGAGGATATACACGACAAAGTGAACACTTTTTGGATCCTCATAGAGGAAACTTTGTTTTTATGAACATAAATGTCGAGCTTTTGTTGTTCGGATACTTGAAATCGTACAGAAAAAACGACGTGCGTGCGTGCGCCTGCTCATGACTTAGAAAGTAAAGCACTTATAATTGAAGAAGAACTTAACGGATCGTACTGAAATTTTGCACCCCAGTGAAAAACGCATTCCCCTTTATTCGACGTAATTTTCGTTACAACCTTTACGATAGTTGAAATTTTATAAGATTTTGTGATTACTGAAAAAATGTCGGTGAACGTAATGACAGAAACAGCTTCCAATCGAACTGAAACATTGTTTAAAAGTGAAGGTTAGGCTACGGATAATCATTATTAAATTTGACGAAAGTTCATCAAGAGGTTTAAAAGTTACGATAATCTTTCGTTTCGCTTCTTTACAGAAAAAAATGATTCGCTCATTACTCCAGAATGGCTTGAAGCATCAGGCTAAAGTTTGGTGAGCATACGGAGCTTACCTGTAACCAGTTCATCGTCGATAATAAGATTAAGACCGATGAGCTTATTGAAAATTAAAGGAAATTTTAATTAACAAAAAAATACAGAATGATATAAATACAGCAAATTGTGTATATTTTAACTTATCGAACTGAAACTTTTTACACGTTACGGCAAATGTTGGTTGGTATTGAGTTTCTTTGGGCTTGACAATGTATATCAAAAGTTTGAAAGAAATTTGCCATTAAAAAAAAAAATTATTCACTTCCTGACTTTTATAGATTTCAAGTAGCGAAATAAAACTTTTCACATTGCGCCCTTATTATTGTTAATTTTTCCCAAAGCTTCATACGTGAGTTATGTGTTTAAATGCCAGAGACGGATAATTATCTACCATTTTCTAGAATCACATAGATCTTAATGCCCGTTTACAGTTGACTTTTTCTCTACAACTTGCAAAAACTTCGTCTCATATATAAATTAATAAAAACATCTTGTCCCAATGTCTGTTGGCTACATCGTACAAGAATAAGCATCAAGAGTCAAAGAGAACCGTGGGTGTTTAGTCGAGAAGAAAGTAGTATATACAGTAAACGATGAGAGAAATGGTGATGGGAAAAGGAGTAAAGAGGATGGATGAAGGATCTCGTGGAATCTTCTAATTTGCTATTTCGACATTCCCGACAATCCCGCGTATGTGTAGCGTGTCCCACCGCGGCTTGAGTCACCGTGCTTCTTCGTTTGTTAGAATCTCGTGAGACCCTCTTGAACCGCGGTGATGCCGAACTGTCAAAAAACGTGACTCCCTTGGCTCAGCTCTTTCGCGGCCTCCTTACAACACACAGATCCCTTCTTATTCTTTTCCTGTATGGCCGCGTGCGAAACTCAAAACGATCTACCTCTTGAGAGGCAGAAACTCCGCGCGCTTTACCGATGTTAAGAAAACCGACGAATTCTTCATAGCAATTTGCCCCAGAATCGAGGTCGCTCGCAATTATTCCAGTGCATCGCGATTTCTTTGATTTTTTTTTGTTCGAAGAAAATATATTTAGTTTTAATTGACCAGATAACCATCTATAGTAAAATATATTCATGTTACTTAAACATTGTAGAGATGTTAACCAAGATATTAAGCTTGAAATTAACTAGATACTCTTAATAGAATACGTAATTTAAATAAAAACATAAAATTCTGAGTTCAAATTAATCGAGACAACGTACAATTTTTAATTACAGCACTTTCCGAACGTTTATTGAAGGATCGCGAAGCTCTTGTTAATACCTTTCCAGGTTAAGGTGAATACTAATTCGCGATGTAGTGTAAATTCTGCATGATTATTTAGTAATTGAAAATAGAAAAAGGCGCTTCAGCTTCGAACAATTACTTTTCCTATTATTATCATGATCGGTGATAGCACGTTCAGCTAATTTAGTACTTAAAGTTGAAAAGCTATAAGATAAAATTAGCCGTTGAAGCGCAACTCGTTCGCAGCTTTTCGCAGCCTTTCAGACAATAAAACAATACATTCGGTAGCGCATCAATAAACTCGTTCCCCTCCGTGCGTCCGCGCGTACTAAACAACCCCTCGCAGACCGTACATACACAACAATGATCGGGTTCGACCTTTTCTACCGATAGTTTGGCATATCGAGGAGCCACACATAGTGACGAGGCAGCTAGCATATTCCGTTCATCATTTTCATTCATTCCGTTCAGAGGCGCGTGCTACCCCAGTCGTATAATATCACTGACAAATTTAATGCTCGGCTATTAGCATCAGCGGGGGTGCACAACTCGTCGAGGAGCTCAAGCGAGCATTGTCGAGTGGAGCCACGTGCACGCGTTTGGCTCGTCCGCATCTAAACCATCGCATCGGGGGTGCAGATCGAGCTACCGTAGCGTCATAGCGTTGTACTTTGATCCGAAGCATCACGAGAGTTCATCCTGTATAGTATCAAGCCTTCGCAGGGTGCGAGGAGGATTCCCGTTGCGCGAGGGGGCAACAAAAATGGCTGATGCCTATGTGCTCGACAAAACACTATGTATGGGCACCCTGTGTCATGCTTGTCCAGAGCTTATTGGATTATGCACGGCAACCCCAGGTCTGAGCGTCACTCCCTAAAGTTTTTCTGGAGATTCAGCCTCGCAGGACCAGCTATAGATTACACATTGAATTACGCACTAGCTACTACGTACTACGCGATAGAAGGCGATTTGATACGGTCAAGTGTTCGCTTTAGACTATTACTCGCCCTCTTGTACACTCCAGGGTGACGAATTATTGAGTGACACATTGAAACTTAGGACGATGCTGAGGTGCTTATCTATAGCGGGATTATTATCACTTTGGTGTTTTCTGGTTATCGAAATTTATGAAACTAAAGCATGCGCGAGATTTACAACTTTATCAGAGGGTTCAATCTGCAAAGGCGTGAGTTTCATTAAAATACGAAGAAAACTGCGGTGGTTCATTTTGAGAACAGCAAAAATTTATTTTCCAAGTTACCTTAAGGGAAAACGGAATAACTATTAAAGAGAGATTATCCAATTTTCGTTAATCCAATCTTACGTCTTATATCACATATAAAAAATGATTGAATGCTCGGTTTTTACTTAGTGAAATTACAAAATTTATGTCAACTATTCTAGCAGCTACCACACACATTTGTCTATTGCAAACTTATTCATCACCTTAAATTTAAAGATTACCTGTAATGTGCCCACTGTGAACAAGCTTTCACTCGAAATACCTAATCGAATCTTGATTTTTGCAACTTCCTATAAAAAACAGTTATCATGAAAAAAAAATTCAACTTTTTCATGTCAGAATCTTACAATTGTCTGAAACTTTCGGAAAAGTGGTCGAGAAAAAAATCTCTGGATGTGTGCATGCGCGCGTGCGTGCCTGCGTGCGCGTGCACGTGTTCGTGTACGATAGGTGCACGGTAACTAAAAAAGTTACGCTCCTTTGTTTGTTACAATTTACGCAATAGTTGAAGTTCAGATTTTCTTAAATTTTCAATATTTTTAAAGGGGGAATTGTTAGGTGTCGAAGTAAATTGTTAAAAAAAATATATACTAGTATTCAAGGATGATTGGTATTTAATTTAAGCCGAGTCTGGAAAGACGTTTGGAATTTACAGGGTTTTGAATTTTTAGAATAAATTACGTTTCCGTTGTAACTCACGTTTTATCAGTTGAGCTCAAATATTTTACAAGAACGAACTAATATCCAGTGGTACTCATCATTTGATTTATCGAAGATAGGTACAAGAGTTTGGGTTTTATAGCAACTTGAATTTTTCAATTTATTGAGACCATTTCTGTTTCGAAAAATTTAATGAAATAAGCAAAAAAATTTAAAGATTTTCGTAGGTTTACGGATATTTGATAATAAATATAGTGAATATTGACACATGCGTTTGTATTTTTCTGGAGTATTGAACTAATATATCTACGATTGCCGGGGCGTACAAAGATAAAATGACTGTAACGCGTTTAACCAGTAGATTTTTATGCGGCCCTATCTTTTTGTAAGCACTAAATTCTCTTTTTTTCATGGTTGATGTATTCGTGAGAAGCCGATAACAAAGCGACCATTACGAGGAAACCAAAATTGATCAACATACATCCTGATAGAGGTGTCTTCGCAAAAAGTGTTAAGTAATGCGGAAGCAATTTGCAAATTTCCACTTTGCAGTCTTGTCTCTGATATAACACAAAAAGCCATAAAACAACATCTATCGTGACTGCTGATAATAGAAAACAGTTAACATGTCCGTTATTTTAAAAAATCATGTAATCCCCAAGTTCATAGCAATAACTAACCCATAGATAGCGCGTACACTCTAATTTTTTTTCTACGAATTAGAGGATTTCTGATTTACAATTTGTTTCCAGTTCAAATGGCAGTGGCACGAAGCCTATAGAAATAGCATGTTGAAGTAATATTCTCTACAGTTGCTTCCAGCGTACTTGCAGTACGCGGTAGCTAGTCGAGGAAATTAAGCTTCCCGAAACACCACGAAACTGTTAATTAAGACTCATTATGCGCCTGGGTTGTGCAGGGGTTGTCGGTGCCTTAGCCACTGCCGCACTCTGTATTTCTTCCCTCACAGGCTCCCCGCTATTCCACCCTTTCTCAATTTACCTATAGCAACGGCGATGTCGGTCCGATTTTCATTGCAAAGGGCGCTTGCAAGTCTGGAGTTCTCTATGTAAACGATAACTTCATAAACATAGCTGAAGTTTAATTCGAAAGTCGAATAAATATGAAGCAATCGCTGGAGAGCCTCGAAAAGGGTGTTATGGAAAAATGTAAAGGACGTGAATACTAGAAAATACTGAGGATATTCCTACTAACGTTGCCTCGGAAAACGACTCGGTAGAGGACGACGAGAAGAATGGGAAAGGCGAAGCAAAGGGGGTGGCTGAAGGTTTATATGGTTTAAGTCGAGTAGGAACTTCTTAATACCAGCGATGCGGTGTTGGCAGTGGCTGATGGTGGTGGTGGTGGCGGTGGTCCGGGGGTTCATTGTGGGATCAATACCTACAGAGAAATGATAGTACAGGAAAGCGAGGGCGTAGGAGTATGGCGAGGAAGTCGTTGATTGGACGTCAGCATCGCGTTCTCCGATTGGCCAGAAACGTTACTGCCAGGAGGCGTTACCCGTTGTTGGCCCCAGGTTCAACCGGATGGCTCTTCGTTCTTCACATTTATCACCATCTCGCTCTATCCCCTCGGCTCTTATGCTTCGTCCTCTTCTATTCTCGTTCTCCGTCCGTCTCTTCATTCTCCATCTCTTTTTAACTCTAACGGCGGTTGGACTCGTCGGTCCCTCGACCCTCGATGACGCGACCGGGGGCAGCGCTCACCAGCCAGCCAGCCAGCCAGCCAGCCAGCCAGTCAGCCAGCACTAAAAAGACCCTGACGGCGAAAGGCCCCTCGCTAGAAAAAGATAGGGAGGTTGAAGCTCGGCAACGGAGAAAGACGCAGCTTGTGTACAGGTCGGTGGGAGAGGGTGACACCGGGCTCGTGGTTCAGTCCGTGTTTGTCCATCAGAGACGCTATACCCAGGCTCTCTCACTCACTGAGACCGAGATCCGAGGAAAGAGTAGCGCGTGTGCGTTTTCGTGGACCCCGGGGGTTATAACGTCGCGCCCCCTGAACCAACATCCCTATTGGTGATAATTCCGGCGGCTAGAGAGTCGCGGATTTAGCAAGAGCCGCTTTTTGGGCTTTATTGGTGTCCTACTGTCACCGCAGTCATGCGCGACCGGTCTTCATGTCAGTCAGCTGACGCGTCCCGTTGCTAACATTTCGGCAAACATTATAATATTATCGGAGGATTTATGTTGCGATTATAGTTATCATTGAGTTTGTTTTTCTTATGATCTATTTATTTGGAGTTTGGAAGGATACGTGAATGGAGAACGGAGTTGACGTTTAGGCTCTTCACGTGGTTATACCCTTTTTTTTGTGGAGCAATTTTTGTAGTGTACCAGAGAGTGAGTGGAGTGCTTGCGGGTTGAGAATTTTCCGCGGCTCGAGAGGAGTCTAACGCGCGGACTGTCAGTGTCTTATCGGAAAGTTGAAGTCTGTTTTAAGTAAACACCACTCCTGCCGACGGATAGAGGAATAGGGCAGTTCCTCTACCTCCAGTAATCGCAGTGAAACATAGTGATCGTGAAATTCAGGATTCTTGTATCTGGTAGTCCATGAAACTTCACTTACCTTGTGCAATCCTCTTAACCCGACGCTTCTTTGAGTAAAATTGGAAAGGATGATCGTATGCTAACGTGGAATTCAATCAAAAGGCTTCGAGACTCGATTTACAAAGTCCTAAATATAGTGATCCACTTTAAGTTTGAAAAAAATAAAGAAAAATAGCGAAGCGAAGGAGACTGGAATCGGAGTTAACGACGAGTGTTCGTCGTCAGGACGAGATAAAGAGTGGCGGTAGAGTTTACGGGGGTGGTGGTGCAACGTTCGGGTACGCCAGTCGCCAGGCCGGCTCTGGGGTGCCGGGCCCGGGGGGTGTGATGAGCTGCTCCGAGGTGATGTATCAATATTATCCTTACCTCTATCAGAGGCCACCGCCGCCCCCGCACCCGACGCATCCCCATGCCGCGGCGCACACCCATCCACACGCAAATCCTCACGCAGCGCATCATAGTCCCGCGAGGCCCGCGCCTTTTCAACCGTTCTCCGCAGCTACTGCGACTCATCAGTACGACAGGGTACGTAATAATAAATTGTCTATAGCAATTAAAATAGTCTTGCCAATAAGACAAACCTAATTAAAATCGGCGGAAGGTACAGGTACACGTTTAGGTCAAGTCTTTCAATGCAACCGTATTTAAAAAAAAAAAATTAAAGCCCTGCATCTTTTATTTGGATAAATACAACATCATTTTCGCGGTTGAATTCTCAATGTAAGGGTAGTCAAATTAATGTAATTGGTTTAATATTAAATAAGTGAATGGTACGTGATTACTTTAGAAATAATGTTAATTTCCTTAAATTTCAATGGACATTAATTAATGAGATCAGACGGTAACATTGTTATAAAAGTTTCAAAGAAATTTTTCCAGAAAAAATGTTTATCCTGCGAATATTTATTTGCGATGTCTCTTAGAAAATAAAAATATTTGATGTGCCATAAGATGTAAGAGGAGGAACAAATGAAGTTGCACGTTCATTAATAGTACAGAGTGAATGTAGACCGTGCATTAAATTACAAAGATTTTTTAACAGTAACAATAATAATAATATGAATGATAACGAATTGGGTGTTAGCAATTGTTGCTTCAACTAGTCCAATTACCTTACTCTATACTGGATGCACCTTTAGATTATTGATGGTCATTACATTCGCGATCCGACGGTGAGTGATTAACCCTTTGGCACCTCAATGTTCGTACAAGTAACAGTTCGTATAGCCATGATGTCTCTTAAAGTCTCGAATCTACGGAGAGTAGACACGCACAAACTAGCATAGGATTCGCTGTTGCACTCGAGCGCGAATAACAAAGCCCGGAACGAGATGTGGGCGACCCTCGTTAGCGATCCTATTTCGATTGTATGTCACGGAGTCTCTTAAAACGCTTTAACACGCCCAATCTCGGTGGCCTCTGCAGTCACGATTGCAACCTATCTCTCTTTCTCTCTTTCTTTCTCTCTCTCTCTCTCTCTCTCTCTCTCTCTCTCTCTCTCTCTTTCTCTCACGTCCTTTCGTTTGTTTTAACCGTTGAAAGCGTTTGTTCGAGCGAGAATAATTTATCGATCAATCGTATTCATTGTGAATCGTTAATTAGACAATGGTCAAGTGATTTATCGACTCGAAAATTTCCTTTGAGGTTTATGAATGAGATTATTATATTATTATACACTAAACACGATATATATAGTTGAGAACCGTGAGGCTAAGCGGATTAACACCTCGCGAGAATATAATCGAGCATAAAAAAAGACCCTGTGGCTAGTGGGTTCCACCTGCGAGACAGGTATACGACCGGATTATGGCGCCCCTCATAATTATTTGTTGGGTCTCGGATATATTCTCAAGCCTTCCGTCCTAAACAAACAGTAGCGACGGGTCATAACATTATCTTCTCTCATTCAAGCGAATAAATGGATTAACAATTCGTATCCCTGGCCTTACAGTTCAAATTGAAAAAAGAACAAGAAACTCGGAAAATAATCTTACCCTTTCTTCACCTCACTATAATTTATAACTTTTACATCTTACGGAGAAATCGAAGAACGATAATTCACGTTAAAATAGCCATTAATCTTTCCTCAACCGAAAATTCAATTCTCTCTCGCTAATGTGTTTACAAACAGCCGCGATAGAACTTTCTCAAGCGTCACAGAGTCAGTGTTCTCGAGATTCTTCGACGTTATAGTCCGCTGTAGCGGGACACTTTGTCCCGCTTGCGACGAAAACGACGCGGTGCTATTGCTGTTGGTGCTACTCATGCTGTTCTTAGGGTTCACTTCAGTCCCCGCCCGGGTAGATTCCAAAGTTCGGACGTCTTCGGTATATCCTGAAATAGTTTTAGTCGTTGATTCTCTTATACGCGGGGACAGTCAGCCTGACTAGGGCCTGAGCGTACAACCACAACGAGGGAGTCATCTTCTTCTTTTCTCTTTTACTTCTGAGATTCTCGTGCTTGTGCGTCATTTTAATATGTCTGGCGGGAGGTCAAGCGTGATGCTGGTGCCTGTTACTACCGCTGTAACTATACGTGCATGGTGCAACCATCCGTGGCTCTCCGCACATCGCCGCAGGGTGTCGAGTGCCGTTTTGCCATTTTACACCGGTGTCCTCGCTGTTTTCTCTTTTACTTCGCCATTCGCCTTTTTATTGTTTCTCTCATTCTTATTCCATTCGCTATGTCGTGTCTTACGACGCCTCGCTCGTTCATGTCAAGTTCTGCACCATTAGCTCCCTGACACTCACGGCTTCAAATCCGACACCGAGCATGCACCGGATAGGCGGAGAGCTCTCGGAACCACGTTGTAGAAATCTCGAATCCTAAATGCCTTAAGCTCAGACGTTTAACACTCGTGTATTTTGTACTGTGTTAATAATTGGGAAGTTATCTACAATTTTCGTATAGCTTTAGGACAATTTCTATACAAATTAAAGTGAGAATTGAAGCGTCACCTTTTTTATTCGTTAAAGAGAAATTCTCGGAAAGATCAAGATGAAGATAATTAGATCATGAATTAAGAGTATGGAAAATTCTTTGAATATTATCTATCACGTACGAAATCCCAATTCTTTTTCTCACGACTTTTATATATATATATATCGTCGTTGAATATTACTCGCACGTGAATCATCGATCCTCCCTCGTTCTATCTCACTTCTTTATGCGAATCAACATTCTTCAGAAGCTATAATAATTTACTACGCACAGGAATAGCCTTTTACCGTTGAGTGAATATAACGTGCTCGGCGAATCTTTCGTATGATCGATATCTCTCGAAAACGTTTTGTACGCCGTTCTATACTCCTTTACGAATTAATTACTCTTCTACTATCGTATATAATCACGTTTTAACAATTTATAACGTACACTCGTGGGTACCAATATACCGCTGAATATGCGTGGTACATACACAACGAGAATTATTGCACTCCACGCGAAGAGTCAGCTGTATGATATCCACAAATGTAAAACGAAACATCTTTCTGGTAAACGAGTGTCGCGAATTAATCGCCGTGCGTTCAAGCTAATTAATAACTTATTCTTAATTAATTTCGTGGGGTATGCGTATATATAATAGCGTGCAGGCTGAACGTTTTCCAACGTAGCAAGCTTTCGAGTCTTTCGTGGGTTCCCAACACATACATATAGCACGAATGAGAGAGACCCGAGAAGACGGCAGAAGCAATAAAGCACCCGTGCTCAGAAACTTTCGTCCGCTTGGATAGTCGCTTATTTCTCTCCTCTGGCTTTGCTGTTACTCCTGCTTCTGGCGCTGGTCCACGAGAGGTGACTCTCGCCGTGAGAAAACGGGTTGATCGTCTACCTCGCGAGCCGCGACTTTTTAACGTTCCCCTCATTCTCGTGTTTGCGAGTATCTCCCATACTTTACAGAGGCAAACTCACAGTCTCTGTATATGTGCGAAGGTTCTATCGGCGTTTCTCAGGCTCGTGGACTATGTGTGCGCTGGTCATCGTCACCGCGTTACCGCCACAGTTATAAGCCACTGCACAGTGTATGGCACGCTGTGAAAGACATTGGATTAAAATATTTGCAGGTATATCAATTCTCATGACACACATGGCAGAGATGCCGAAATATTATTATCCAATTACCATGTTCATCGCAAAAATCTTCTTTAACTTTCCTGGCTATTATTTCGTAGGTTTTGAACGTTCAATACTATTTGTGAGATTGTGAATAGATGACTGATGCAGGAGGTGACAGCTCCAATAATAGCAGCAGTAATTACTAAATTTATTTTGTTCATTGTTGGGCTTGAGTTTCTTTTGCACTTGCTTAGCTCTTTCTTCTTCCTCTTTGCAAATCTTTTATTCAATAATAATTAACTTTTATGTTTAAACTTAAATCTTCTGAAAGTTTTTAGGCTTCATGTTTTTCTTTCAATTTATTCGGATAATTTTAAATCCGACACGAAGTTCGAGTGTTTAATATTCAATTCTGACAATTGCAATCTGGTAGAGAAGTAAACATAATTCCTGTAATATTATCTTGAATGGCCAGTGACTGTTTCTTCTGTAGTCTCCGATACTAAACAAGCATTTACAGACTCGTTTGTCTATGTGTTCAAGCCGACAGCGCGCAATACCCGCGGAATACGTTCGGCTATTAATTCTGAGGGCCAGTAGAACCGCGGGTGGACGATCTTGCCGGGACACCGTTCAGGCTCACCCGCGCGGCTGGCAAAGAGGCTGAAGCAAGGTTCGAGGCGCGGCGCGTTGGGTCAGGCCCTAAATAAAAGAAAGGAACGCTTAAATAAAAGTAAACTCGTGTCGCGCAGCGATCTTCCGATGCTGCTGCTGGTTGCCGCGCGCTGTTTCTGAAGACATGGAAGACGCCGTTGCCGCAACCGCCGTTTCTGCATCTTGCGTGTCCGTGAACTCTCACGTTCTTTCTTATGTTTTGCAAAGACGATCCGGTTTTCGGCACGAGAAATCGTTAAATCGATTAAATTCTTTAGTATACGAGATACCTCGACTGGTAGATACATTGGGCATCGAAGGTACAACCAATGTAAATTAATCGATCAATCAGTCAACATATCTGACCATCAGACGACAATTTTTTTTCATTTCCTCCTGACTATTGAAAAGAAAAGGCAAAAAAGTGTTGGATCAACGTGTGTGAAAGAAGAGCAGAAAGAATGAGAGAGGAAGAGAGAGTTGTGAAGAGACAAGAAAGGGGAACCTCGATTAACGCGGGCACAGGCAAGGCTTCAATTTTTTTCGTCTCAACGACTCGTGACACGTGACGAATGTCTTGTCTTACCGATCGGTGTCGACAGAACTCTCACTCTCCTTCGGGAACTTGTGCCGCGAGAGGAGAGCTTTGAGAGAAATGTTGCTATAAGGAACCGACGAAATAAAATAAAGAAGAATATGTAAGAGTGAAAAAGACAGATACACCGCGAGAAAGTCTTGGAGCAAGCAAGCCCAGAAGCAAGCAGAAAGCAGGAGAACATCAGAGGAGTGACGACCCTCGCGGACAAAGTCTACTCTGTCAACGCTGAAAACGAAAACCTTAGCGTGCTGCACCTTCATCAGCCACAGCCTTTTTGTGGCCGAAAAAACTCTGAAGAAACGAGTGCGAGAAGACGAACGGAAAAAAAAATGTCGAAGAAATCCTACTTAATTGCAGGTCGTGAGCATCGTATACTGTTTTCGTTGCTGACGGTGATTTCACTTCGACTTTAATGAAAAAGAACGTGGAAAAATCTTTGCATAGTGCTGGAAAGGCCAGAGTATCCTTTCCCAAAGAGATCCGAAGTCCACGAGAGATCAGAGATACAATAAAGTCATAAAACGCGTTTAAGTATCCTCTCCACTTTCGTGAATTCCACAGTGAACCTCGTATTGCTAATAAGGCCTGTTATTGTCCTGACAGAGTTTTGCCTAACAAGTTCAAGTGAGATCATATTTGCCGTGTTTTAAGTCTGATGAAAAGGCAATGTAGAAAATTAGGAATATAAATTTCTCAATTTGTTAAATGCGCTGTGAAAAAATAAAAATATTAACGCTCTATCAAGAATTGAGTTGAACCGCGATAATTTTCTGTCTTATATACTCGGCTGTGACGCAATGCGTGTGAGAAACGCTCAAGCTACTTGCCATCTAGCGGCATCTAGGGAACTACCGTGTCGATGGCATAGTTCATTGTTTCATCTTACCATAACCCTAAATTGCACCCTAAACTTCAATTTTGTAGGATGTACGGTTCAAACAGAGTTTCAAGTAGGCTGAATAATAATAAACACACTTTACTTTTCAATTCGGGTAACGTTAAGGACTGTGAACCAGAAAACTGGAAAACTGATTCGTACTTTTGGCCAGTCTCTCAAAGCGATATTTTCATTAATTATATCCATGTGTGTCCAATTAATCTTTATCGAAAAAGGAGACGAGACGAGTCACCGTACACACGTCAACCTGCAAATTCACATTACTCCAATTAGATTTACTTCATTTAGTTTCAACGAGCACAAACAAACGCACGAGCAGTGTGTATACCCGAGTGTACGAAGAGTACGAGACAGAGAGAAAAATAAAATGTTGCACGTGAAGTGGCGTGACGTAGACACCAGGATAGGAAGACGACAGGTGCACAACACCGATGCCAACGTCGTCGCGTCTCGTTGTCGTTGCCCTCGCTGTCCTGTCCTGGTTCACAACACCAGCAGCAACAGTAGTCAGTGAAAGACGATAAAAAGTCAGCTATCCTTCATTAGCACTCTTGTATCTCTTAGCCGAGAGTCGGCTTCTTCGACTTTACCTATACTCCTATCACTGATGCAGTCTTCTGTTCACCGATCGTCGGGCACTTGGATGTACGAGTACCTACTCGTAATGCTCATATAACTAATACCAGCGCCAATGGTGCAGCCACTGGTGTGCTGTACTCGCATGTTCCTTACTTCCGGGATTGGGAAAGTGAAATTTATTGATCGATCAATCAAAGTTTTTAGAATTTATTTTGTACATTACCACATAGTTCTAGTTCCAATGTTTAATATTTCTCGACTTACAAGTATTGTTATTTGTGTTGCAGATTCATTTACTGTTCTTATGCAAATGGTATTAGATTGAACGTTTTTTTCAATAGTAAAGTCCTCAGGATACTATCAAACGGCTGTAACTGTATTTTCTATGGCTAACGGACAGAATCTCTCGAATAAAATTCCCTCGGACAAAATCAACCCCGTAAAGATCTTTCGTGGAGAACAAAAAATCCGAATAATCAAACAATCACTCCACACCTACCGCGTTGTTTATAAGGGCATATGGTCAAAAAATGCGATCGGATTATCAACTGCAGAGGTAAACAATAAAAAATATATTAGTAAGAACTTCCAATCGTATAATATAAAAACGAAGTCAGAAAATCTCAGAGCAAAGATAATTTGTAGCGACGATTCACAATGTAATAATCCATAATGTTACAAAGATAATATAACAACAGTTTTTCCCTCGATTAATGCCGCGTTGGGAATATAATCATACGCGTTCACATAGAATACGTCACTTGCAATAAAATAGCTAACATTTTAAATCGAAGCTAACAGTTATTTCTACCTAACACTGCAAGGAAAAAAATCAAAATCACACACACACCAGAACGACTAATTGATGACGTGTGACACGTTTCACGGCAGCTTATTTTGTACGAAACGCAACGCCAATTTACTTTCTCCTCTTCATCCGCGTGTTTGTCATCAAGAAATCTCTTACGGACCAGAAGCAGTTCCCCTTTTTTCTGATTCGGTAACAATTTTACTGACACGAACAAACAACTCACTGAACACAAATTACAAATTTAATAGTCGACAAGACGAACGGACGATTGAGACGACACTGACCGGTTCTCTCTCGAAGAAATCTCTTCAAATTAAGCATGACCGCTCGCATATCAACAACGCACAAATACATTGTCGGTTATGTTGATATCGATAAATTACTCGTACGAAATAAACCCACAAAAATTCAATACGCGTAAATACACACTCGATTATATGAATAAATTATTCGTGCAATACGACGCCATACAGTTCAATACAATGTCCGAGATTATTCGTTCGTTATCAGTTATTTTATTCCACAGATATTTTGTCAGTGGGGATTTTATTCGGGAAATTTCAATCGTGGAGATTTTATAAAAGGAAATTATGGGCGGCAACCATTTTCTGTTAGTACACGCCCAGTATCTACTATTCTTTCGAAATATAATCCATAAAACTTTATTAAAGGTGCAGTCTGTAAATAACTTGATCGTCACTATTAAAAATAAATGTTACAGCCCCTTAAACTTAAATTCAAGACGTGTTAAGTTGTTGACAGCATGTAATTATTCACTCAAATGAATGACACACGATTGCAAATACACGAATTACGTGATTATCAAGGGTGTTTACATGACATTCGTAGAACCGTTTAATTGGTTTTTCATTTCAACAATTTCAAAACTCGGCGACCAACTTTCGTTATGCACTATCAAGTGGTAAATTGCTCTCATTCGCATTTCGTTGCAAACACCTTGTTCCAATAATATAATTTAGATCGCGATTCGTTCCCTTGACACACAATCGACAGCTTGTCACTAGTTGGAAGAGGAAAGCATGAAAAAAAAACACGTAACGCTCAGTTACGTAGGCGAGGTTCCGGCCTATCCGGAACTACAATTTGTTAGATTTCTCGAAACTCTTACATTTTACCTACATGCACAGGTAAATGAAACATGGTCAACGCATAAATCCTCAACAAGAAAGTATATATATATCGTAAAAAAACAACAATGGCACCTTATGAATGGCATTCTCAACATTGTAGGAATTACAAATAAGAATAACAAAACATGCTATGCATAAAAAAAAATTAAAAATAAGTTGCTTTATGATTTTTTTTGAAATGTCTTCTTTTTTTTCTCTAAGCTGGTTTTCTGCTCAAGAAACTCGTCAGGCTCGTAAAGCGCATTTTTTCACCGCGGGTATCCGGACTCCTCGCTCCCGTGGTATCTTTGCCGATTAATGAACCGATGTCCCAGCGGAGACCACCCTGGAGTAACACGTACACGTTACACGAGTGCACCCTCACTTTTTTTCCGATACAGTCTAATATACGAAAAAAGAAATAAATTTGAAAAAAAATATTTTGATATCAGAAAGAAGGAAGCGATGAGACCGGTGAATGATGCCATGCGAAATGCGAGACCATCGAAGGGAATCGTGGAAGAGCAGGAATAAGAGGTCGAGGCAAGCTCGATAGATAGTGAGATAGATTGGACGTTGCCGTAACTATAATGCCTAGCCGATACAACAAGCTCCCGTTCGTTCTTTTTTGAAAAAGTACGGCGCACCGAAACTCGCCCGCTCCCCTCTCTCTTTCCTCTTGTCTTTTTCTCCCTTGTTTCTTCTTATTTCTCGTCTTCTTTTCCTCAAACGAACCGCACTCGCGCGCGAGTTTTACCTGACCAAGTTTTACGATCGTCTCGTCGAGGTGGCGATGTGTCCTCGGGTTATCGTGCCGGCAGGATCTCCCTACGGTAACCGTGCGCGCTTGGGGATATTCTTTCGCTGTCTTCTTTCCACTCTTCTTCTCATTTCCCCTCTCTGCTCTCTTCGACCAGACCCATCGGTATTTTCATCTTTTTCTCTCATTCTATCATGAAAAATAAAAGTATTATCACGACTAGGGCATCCACTCTCTCGTCCTGGGGTATCCACGACTGAGATCGCCGCTAACTTGATTCTCATACCTCCTTCGCCAATTTAGCTTCGCTCGAGAATAAGACAGTGAGACAAAATCGTATTCTCATCGCGGTTGACTCGCACTACGGGGAATAGAATTTATAGAACTTACCTCAGACTCCCTGATATTTTGTGTTCAGTTAATTCAACTTTCGCTCGATTACTTTTTTTTTAATGATATATTTTTATACAACAATTGTTTTTTTTATTATTTTATATTATTAGATTTCTGGTTAGTTGAATTTTATTCTACTATTATATTATTTTTATGTGTTACGAATTTAAACTTTTTGTAATTTCCTCGCAATCGAGGAATTTAAATGGGTTGTGTTGACGTCGCTTGTCGCAAATTAATTATCATTATGATTCATTAGATCCGTGAACCCTTTTTTTTTTATAGAAGGATTGTTGTGTCTGTAGTGGCCACGTGACAGTGAGAGTCTTTTTCGAGTTAGAAAAGTCGAGTCACAGAGAGCAGCCTGCGAGGAGCATACTATAAAAAGCAGAGGCAACTCTTAGCGCGGATAGAAGGCGTTTAGCGTATAAATTATAACGAGAGAGCAGCTCGCGTAGAGTGTGTGTGAAGTCTCCGTTGTAGAGAGTATAACCCTGCACGTTTTTGTTTTATTTTGCGCCCCGTCACATGTTGGGCCTTCGGGTTCTCACTCTCTCTCTCTTGTCTCTCTTGGGTTTCCTAGGTTCCTACATAAATTAGAAGATCCCGCGACGTCGCTCGCCGTCGAGAGCCTCTTGGAGAGTCTGTGCGTACACGCGCGTTCCCTCCGACCCGTGAACACGCACCAGGGTGAGACAAAATTTCTATCGGAGAAGCGGGAGAGACCCCTCGCTCTTCCTCAACGACAACGTCGACGTTCACGAGGAACGCGGTATAAAAATACGCATGCGCGACTACCCCGAGCACGTCGATATTACACCACGTTTAACACGTGTGTCTCTCGCGGGTCTCGCACATTGCTGTCTCCATACTCTCGTGCACTTCGCAACGCTCTTTCTCGCCACCCTCGTTACAGCTATATTCGTTCGCGTATTTCACTTTCCGGGTACAATAATCCTGCGGCCTGTTGGGCTATCTGTTCCTCAGCGTTCACGAAAAGCTATTTATCAAAAAATAAGAGTTAAAAGCGGACCACACAGATTTAAATTCAAGCATCGTGCATTCTCCGCTAATCAAGGGTAGCTCTATATGTAGCTATCAACTCTAATGGCTTTCTTCTTTAAAAAGAAATCAAGAAGATGAACATATACGTATTCCAAATAGTCGCAACAACGATTGATCGAATTTTTAACGTCAGGTTTTTTTTTTAATGTAATGACGTGTTAAATAATTAATGATTATTAAAATAACTTAAAAGGTTTTAAATACATTTTAATACCACCACCACTATATATATTTGTATATTAAATTTTAATTTAGTCGGATTACTCTGTATATGTTTTACTGTTATATGGAATTGATATGCGCGTACTGTAAATATGTGGGTGTGAAGTACGGTGGACTGTTGAGTTTGTCGGAATAGCAAAGCGATTTGTATCCTCGGTGAACCGACATCAGTGTCAACGATATCGTTAATCGATTGCCGAGACTCGCTGCTATAAACGCATAGCTTGTGGTATACTTACTTCATCAGAGTGTTATATACCTATTCCGCACAGCTGTGGTCAGACTGCGTATACCCGCGTGGCTTGTACTTCTGGCATTCCCGGCGGGCATCGTATTAGGAGAGATCGACTGCTCGCTACACTCGAGACTGTAATTTGTTGTTCCCGGCATCGCGCCGGAATAAATTTTCAACTCTCTCGTCGTCGACGTCGTTTCTCGCGAACTCCCCGATCTCCGACGTATATATACCGTGCTCACGGGCGCATTCCTACGCGGGACACTATGCGAATACGCTCGGCGTACGCTACGGTGCAACCGTAGCGAGTTTGTTCTCTTATGTTTATACAATCGATCTACTCACGGGGTGCGTGCCGTGTGCGTTGAAAAATCTCTCGCTTCCTTCACTGATCGTGTGCCGTCTTATTATATCGCAAATTAATTATATTTTCCCGCAACTAATATTCTTTTATTCATTCGGGTACGAGTCCCCTTTCACTATGTTCCACTTTACACTTCTGTTGCATTCATTTTTATCGATCATCCTCTCACATTCCCTTGGATTGCGGATTTTATATTGTTATTATAGTCACAGGAATTATTATCAACTCCAAGAATAAAAATGTATGTGCAGGGGCTCGGGATGTGCCGCATGAAAGTGCCTCGAGAATCTCTGTTTCTCGATTTACCGAAGCTCATGGACTTGCTTCATCACCCGTTCGAATCTTCTTGAAACACACCCCATAAAGATGGGGAACACGTGTTAGACGATAGATCACTCGCGTCGCGTACGTATACCGAGGTTGCACTTTGTCAGCGTTGCCACGTCCGTGTACCTCGAATTATGTGCTCGAATGTACACGCGTGGCTCATCTTCTCTTTAAAGCTCTTCTCGAGTGTGCCTGTAATTAATATTACGAGATTAGTGAGTAAAACAAAAAAAAAACGGCGAGCTTTAATGTTTTTTTTTTGTATTTTCGCGTACAATTTACGAGTTTTTTTTTATCAAAGCTTGGTATGATTCGTAATCGGATAACGTACAAAACATCTCTTTGATAGGGCACGATAATAAACATTTCATCAATGCTAACAGATATTCTTTCACTTAAAGTATATTTAATTCAATAAAATTACTGCTAGATCAACGAAATTCTTACTGAAATAACTTTTTTTTTCTCAGTGCAAATAATACGCAAATGAAAAAATGTATATCGCTACCGTATGTGAAGTATTCGTTTATACGATCTTAACGAAGTATTGAAAAATGCAGGGTAGCACAACCAAGACATTCCTTATTTGCTTCACGATCGTCTTTAGACTCACTGCCAACGCTTTCGGGAGTTCGCACTGACGTTGACTTATACTCCCGGCCAAGATCTCCTTCCTCTTTGCATTCTTTACAGCTTGGCACACGCACTACGTCAACATTGTCACCAGTAGCTAAATAAAAGGTGCCCGCTATATATCGAACCGAGCGATCGGAATCGCCCTTACTCCATGTATGTTGCGTGATGATCCCAACGGAAGCCGAGAATACATGAAAAGTCTTGGACTGATCGCTCCCGTTATTTTTATTTTTATTTACTTCTCAACCTCGTGGGGACATCGTGTGGATAAGCGATCGTAAGGGATCGTTCAAGAGACTCTGCTTCGAGTACTTCCCTGCCACAGGTTTTTGTTACGTTCGGTCTTGGTCGTCGTTTCGCGCGACTCGTCGAATATAAAGGGTGATTTTTTAAGAGCTTGAGAACTTTTTTTTAAAAAAAAACGCATAAAATTTGCAAAATCTCATCGGTTCTTTATTTGAAACGTTAGATTGGTCCATGACATTTACTTTTTGAAGATAATTTCATTTAAATGTTGACCGCGAATGGGCCCTAGAAAAGTTGGCAGAAAATCCGCTTTTTTATCGACAAATTTTGTTCAGCGATGAGGCTCATTTCTGGTTGAATGGCTACGTAAATAGGCAAAATTGCCGCATTTGGAGTGAAGAGCAACCAGAAGCCGTTCAAGAACTGCCCATGCATCCCGAAAAATGCACTGTTTGGTGTGGTTTGTACGCTGGTGGAATCATTGGACCGTATTTTTTCAAAGATGCTGTTGGACGCAACGTTACGGTGAATGGCGATCGCTATCGTTCGATGCTAACAAACTTTTTGTTGCCAAAAATGGAAGAACTGAACTTAGTTGACATGTGGTTTCAACAAGATGGCGCTACATGCCACACAGCTCGCGATTCTATGGCCATTTTGAGCGAAAACTTCGGAGAACAATTCATCTCAAGAAATGGCCCGGTAAGTTGGCCACCAAGATCATGCGATTTGACGCCTTTAGACTATTTTTTGTGGGGCTACGTCAAGTCTAAAGTCTACAGAAATAAGCCAGCAACTATTCCAGTTTTGGAAGACAACATTTCCGAAGAAATTCGGGCTATTCCGGCCGAAATGCTCGAAAAAGTTGCCCAAAATTGGACTTTCCGAATGGACCACCTAAGACGCAGCCGCGGTCAACATTTAAATGAAATTATCTTCAAAAAGTAAATGTCATGGACCAATCTAACGTTTCAAATAAAGAACCGATGAGATTTTGCAAATTTTATGCGTTTTTTTTTTAAAAAAAGTTCTCAAGCTCTTAAAAAATCACCCTTTACAAGTCGCTCGTTGACTCGCGCACGGGAGAACGTAGCATTTGGTAAAAGTGTAGTAGCAGAACAGTAGCAGCACGACGTGCCCATCTGTCCTCGGGATCGCTCACGCCTGGTCTTCCCTTCGCAGAAATCTGCAATTCAATGACACACGTCGGATCCCATCGTGGTTTGTCACGAGGCTTTATAAAAATGTAAAGGTAGTAGTGGTATGTTACGAATATAACGTAATATTGTATAAAACGGTGTCATTAACAATCGTTCACCAGCACTTCATAACCCGTTTTTACGCATATTGTCAACTCTTTTTATGTATCATCCTATGTTTGGAATTGCGCAGTCTCCGGTGTATCGTCACCTCAACGAGGAAGTCGGAAAGAATTTTATTTCACTTGATTACACTGTCGGCTTAGCTAATTGAATTAGAAAAAAGAAATATCGTCGTCAATATAAATAGAACAAATGTATAGGCAATAAATATATCTTACATATTCGCATCTACTTCTATCAATGTTTTATATTAACTAATGAAATCCGAAGAAAAATAATTAATAATTACGAAATATATTGTATCGAAATTATTTCTGTGTCTTACAAATAGGTTTGCAATTCCGTGTTGAAATTTTCTGAAAAGAGACGTTCGATAGTTCTGTAGGATTTCTCGGGTAATGCTGGACATTAACTGTAAAATGTTATTCTTATTACGCCGTTATACAATGCCCGAAGTTGCCTAACCCAAATATTATTTTCTGAATCGAAAGGTCCTGTCGTTGAGCAGAGAATTCTTACGCCCTCGTAGAGTATCTGGCGATCTGCGCGTAAGAGAACCCCGGATGCGTCCATCTGGTCGCAATTTGCAATTCCGAACGATCGTCCGAGTCCCCTCGGGGCGTTTTCGATCGTTCAATTTTTTTTCAATGGATTGCTTCTCGTAGCTTCCTCCTTTCTCGCTGCTGCTGTTACAACGATTGTCACAGAGGCAGTAAGGAAGTCCCCGGAATAACTTGGAAATGCGTTTGAGATCGCGATAGAGTCGAAGATCGAAGGAAGCTGTAGAACACGAGGCTACCTTGTGTGGCGCTCGAAGGTTAGACTGTTAGGTGCCATCCACGTCGAAGGACTCACCCGTTTCCGGGATCCTCATTCACTTACTTTTTTTCTTTCTCTTTCTTCTTTATTACTCTATTTTTCTCAAGAGCGCGTCCTCTTGCCTTCCATTGTTTCTATCCCGATCGATAATCGATTCAACATCGCAAGAGCGCGTGCGATTCAATAATAGAGCGTGGGATTTCCGGGGGCTCTCATGATGTCGTCACAAATATTTGCCTTGAACATTATTGTTCGCTACGATCGTCGGGACTTGGAATTTTTCTTTTTTGCCGTCATCTTTGCTGATCAGACTGACGCTGACGGAAATACTGTAGAGTTATGGATTCGATGAAACAAGAGTTTTGATGCTCGCCGATCGATTAGAAATTATATCGACCGAACATCGCGTGGGCGGATCGAGTTCGAGACAAAGACGCAACGAGAGCAGAGTCCGTAGCGGAGTGAGGCGTCGGCTTTTCTTTGAGACGTCAGCTGTCTCCGTTGTCGAACCGTAGTTCCTCCGAAGGGATCGGCCAAAAGTAAGATTCCCTTTGCTGGTCTACATGGACACTCCCGAATGACCGACGATACCATAACTGCCATAAAAAAAATACTTAACTCTTCGGAAACAATTGACAAAATTGGTAATTAATGCTCTTCAATGCTGTAATGAAACCGCCATGTTTTCAATTACTAAAAATATATTTATTCTTTAACGTACTGTACCTAAGGATAAATAAAATTGATTGATACTTGAAAAGATCTAAGGTTAACAATAAGATAAGAATACATTTTTTTATAGGAACATATAATTATAATAGAAAATGTTATTGCGAAACATTCAATCAATAATCCATGATGGTTGTTTTTCAACTTCTTCAACAACAGACACAATATACGTATGTCTGTTCAATTGCAAAAATTAACTTAAAAGGTATAACATTGAAATTAAACACCAAAGTGTATGAAATACCTTAAAAAAAAAACAGTAAAATAATGTTTGTGACATTGCGACTCGAATACCACTGAATGCAGTATGGAATATTGTATCGTACGCGTAAAATGTGTACGATAGATAAACAAGCTAAGTCCGATTGAACTCTCCGCTAATGCGGTATGTCTCGCGTGGAAGAAGTAGCAAAGTATGCGAAGTAAGTGGCGAATTAATAACGTTAGCATAGGATCGTTCGATGCATCTATACTGCGCTAAAGCTGGACTCGGTCTCGCGGTACATTCGCATGTGCATCGTGTTCTCGGGCTCTCGGTGCTCCGAAGTTCCTGCGGTAGCTGAAGATAAGCCCTCCATTACTGGAATACCTAGCGCTGAACCGGCAAGTTTAGCTCCTGCTGGTGCTTCTGGCTGTACCTTTACTTACGTGCGACCTTTGCTTCGCTATAGCCACGAGTTACATGTAACCGAGCCTTTACCCGTGCAATTATCAACCGTCTTCTCACCACTTTCCTTACTCGCTTGCACCAAAGTCACTTCTTCATCTAAATTATTACCGTTTTTCAACGTTTGCCTCACGAAGACAGAATATTTTTATTTTTATTCCACAATTTTTTCTCATCATTCGAAAATCTATTTTACTTCCTAGAAAATTCTCGAAATTCTATCACGGTGCTTTCCTTAAGGTATGACTTCCGTACTGTAGCCGGTAGAGTAGATACGATTATGTGCAGTGCGCAGAGAAGTTACGCGTGTCAGATACATCCACCAAGTATGCGCTACCACATTTTTATTTAACTTACGATATCTCAAAAACAAAATAGTTAAAATCAATCTTACTTTTCTTTTTAGCATATTTTTCTCATGTTTCTCTAAAATACTCATGTTCCTTGTTCAATTCTTTTATCTCATTTGGATGGTAGAAAGAAAAATGTGTCGCTTGTGCGTGTTTGATGTAGGATCGTGACAACTTAAATTGTAAATATCTCGATTTGGAAACGGCAAATTTTGTTTAAATTGCACAGATATTGTGTATAATATTATACATTCAATTATATGTACACAGAGTTTCAATAGATTGTTGAATAAATGATTTTATGGAGGTAATACCTCAA
The DNA here is from genome assembly GCA_963942595.1 of Cylloceria caligata. NCBI lineage: Eukaryota > Metazoa > Arthropoda > Insecta > Hymenoptera > Ichneumonidae > Cylloceria > Cylloceria caligata. The sequence continues at coordinate 70,135,888 of OZ012704.1, read as the reverse complement.
ACAGACTTTGCAAACATTTTTTTTTTTTTTTTCGTAAGCAAAATAAGAGGATATACGAGGCAAGGATACCGAAGTATCCTTGCAATATATTATATGTGGTGAACAGTAGCGGAGTGAGGATACCCGACTGTCAAGTTGGTATGATTTATCGCAACGTCGACCAGCTGCCGCCCTCGTGTTCCGAACGTTGGTAACAAGAAAGGAAGAAACTCGCGATCGGCCATGCGAGCCTTCTAACTGGGTTATCGCGTGGACGGTAGGTTTTCTGTCCGCGGATTGTACTGACGTTAGCCGAGGCATCGAATCGAGCTGGCCCAAGAGCCGCTCGAAAGCTGGCCCAATACGTTCACCAGTATGTATTCAGTATTTTATACACTAATTCGCTAACGGCGAGTCCTTCGATGCACCAGAATGCAATATGCTCCATGATGTCGACGAAACGTTTATACATCCTGTTGGCAGCAACAATAAATTATTCTGTGTTATATAATTTACGGTACGCACGATTTAAAGGACGCGAGTAGTGAGTCATCCTCATTGAGAGATGATCATCTCCGAAGAGAGGTAAATAATTAATAATGATAAAATAATATTTCATTATTAACTTAACACCCAGAAGAAGAAAAAATTCATTTGAAAGTAATCAGGAAGTGTATTTGAAATATATTTATTTTACTTGATATATATTTTTATTTAATTCAAAGTAACATTTATTCGATTGAAGTAACGACGTTTATTGCTAGAAAAAATATTAATTTATTTGATACGGCTTTCCAGCTTTATATTAAAATAAGAAGAAAATGTTATTTTTTGTAAATATCTTTTTATTTGCATGAATATTTTTAACAAATAATTTATTTTCAATTAAATAAATTATTTGTATACGTGAAATGAATTCTTTAGATGGCTTCAAACAAATTGTATTGTATCGCACACGTCGTTAAACAAGTGAACGACGGATATTATTATAGATACCTCAAACAGTCGAGCTTCGCTTATCGAACGTCTTACAAAAGTACGTTAATATTTATGTAAATAAGTACATTGGTTCATATCAATTATCAAGAAACATATATATATAGTGTGTAGCATTTGCCACAAAAGATTTTTCAGTGTCACGTGCCGATGCCGGTTATCACGTATACGAGGTTACGCTGTCGCTAGGAACCATCCGTGAAAGGAATAAAGTGTTTATTTATCTTTATTTGTTTACTGTTTTGTTTAATATATAAACTCATTCATCGAATAATTTTTGAAAAAGCAGTTTGGATAATGCATCTACCGCAATCGCATTGACGATTACACAACCTCAAATTCTTTATTTTTTCATTTACCGTGTTCAAGTGAAACGATCATGTTTTAATGAAAGTTCAGTTTTTTTTTACGTTTCAAAAAATAGAATTAGCATTAACGACATAGGCAATATCAGCAACGTGAATCTCGCAACCCTAATTGGGCCGTTTCGGGACCGACTTCAATTCAAGAACTTTGCGAAATACTCAGTAGGCGTACATATAATTGATAATAAATAAAAAACTTATTTGGAACATCATCGTTTTTCAATCAAATCTCAATTCAGACACCTTTCAACTTAATTTGTTCATTTTAGTTCAATAAATTGTAATATTGATTTGAATAATTCGTAACTCATCGTTAGAAACATACAAAATATTTAATAGAAATACCAGAAATATATATTATTTTTAGAAGAAATAAAAGTCTATTAGATTGATATATCATTAAGTATATTTATTTCATTTTAATAATTTTGGATTATTTTTCAACAAATCTTTTTTATGAGTGAAATATTACATTTTCTTAAATATAATTTATGACTGTTGCTATTATTTACATAATTAACAGTATTACTTAATGACTTATTAATATTTTTAATCACCGAAACTGTTAATATGGGGCAAAGTGGGGAATCATATTTTTTATACAATATGTCCGACTCTCGTACTCGGAACGATATATTGATACTCGAAATTCCAATGACAAAGAAAGATTCGTCGCACTTGTCCGACAGATAGTTATAATAATTCTTTAATTATTTTTTTTCGCCACGTGTTAAAAGTAAAATTTTAATGGTATCAGACGTATTTAGTCTCAATTAACATACAAATAACGCTGTTTTACTAAACGTTTGTCAATCTTGTCTGACTGACCAATAAATGTTTGACTGTACCCCCAACGTTAACTTTAACGATGATGTACTTACAATTCTCAAATTATAAATATAAGCTTTCATTTTTGAAATAACAAAAAGTCAACGTGCCGCCATAGTGGACAGACCTTAGCGTAATTCGAGGTTAATTCTATCGTAAAAACATAATGTGAAACCTTTGAGTGCTTTATAAAGTATGTTAAGGGAGGCGAAGTACCTTTTATGACATAAAAACTAGCCAATCTTTAGAAAAAAAAAAATTAATATGAAATTTTTTGTTATATGTCTCGCACTTGCAGTAACTCGCCTATATCGTTCATTTTTTTTTAGTCTTTGGTATTTTGAATATCCATATAACGATTTGAGTATACAAACGTCGGTTAACTTGTATGAAAAATAGAGTTACCGCTTCTGCCATTTTACAAGGTCCCCTTGGCCCCCCGTTCTCCGTATTAATTCCGTGTGCCCTATATTCTACTGTATATTATATATTTTTCCAAAAACACAAAAGACACTTAGTGCTTTAAAGTTCTCAGAAGTCTCAAGGGAAAAATCGTTTTGAAACGTCGTTCAAACCCACTAGACACAATCTAAGTCTGCATCGTTTTCAATGGCTAGACATCTTACCATCGTCCCTTAAAACTGCGGTGTGTTTCGACTTCCAGGATAAAATCCTCTCGCTCACTCTGCCTGCTTGACCCGAGGGCGAATTACTGTCGCATTTGGAACTCGTATACGTAGACACGATATCAGGAGCTACCTCCGGCGTCAGTTCAAAGTGATTTATACCGACTCGACCACTTATCCTCTAAATTACGATGTTTACCTATTCAATTAGAGGCGGGTAAATTCACCGAGTCCTGTATGCACACTTAGCGAGTACGCAGGAGGGGCAGATACATTTGTTTCGACATTAATTTACTGTAACGGCTTGCTGTCATAACAAAACTATAATAAACTGTGGCGTGCTGGCCCGAAGCCAGAGGTCGGGGGATTGGATTTCTCGGTTGAATATCTGCGACGATGGTGGCTCTGAATCTCTGCGCCCATGCCTATGCCCACTGGTGTACAGGCTTAATAAAATACTCGAAATGGTTCGGGACGACATTGTTTTCAGTCGAGTGGACTCCTAAATGTCCTCTGAAGAAAATTCCGAGTGATTTACTTGCAGTCGAGTGCATGTACCCCGTTCCTGAAGATCATAGCTATCATCTTTGTGCTCCTGTTTCAAGTTCACTTGCGCATAATTAATTTTGATCAGGAGCAGCTCGTAAAATTTTGTCGCCGGAAACAAAAATTAAAGGAAATAATGTGCTTTGAATGAGTCGCGAAAAAAGGAAAGAGGATGAGAAGAAACCGCGTTAGTAAATCGTAGTAGTAGGCGAGAAAGTTGGTACACGCAACTAACATCTGTATGTATACATATATACATATATACATATATACGTATATATCCAAGGTCCATCGGTGCAAAGCCTCAGCCATTAGTCTCGTAACTCGATCTCTCGCGTGAGCGAATCGAATAATCACGTATTCCGCGTTCGTTTCTCTCCGTCGTTTGATCGATTTACCACGAAGAAACTAGTGAACGTAACGGGGCCTTCCCAGTTAAGATGGAAAACACTCGGATCCCCGAGATCCTTGGCTTTTTCTTGACTTCGCTGTGGCCGAGGCGAACGGAAAGTATAAGTTATTATGGCGAGCTCCGAGAGTAAACTACTCCCTTACCGACCCTACAGCATGCAATAATTTATACAACGAACAGTGGACATTAAGAGAATCAACTTCCATTGCATTCCTGTAAACTCCGATTCACCCTTTGACTCACGAATTCATTATATCTTGGTAAACATATGTTTTAAAGGTCTTCTGCCATTCTAGGGATACCGATATGACATATTAGGCGTTAAAATATGGTTTAAACATGTGTTTCGTGTACATTCATATTTTTCAGTGTTATAAACTTGTACAGATCACTCACAAAGGTTTCTTTTCTTTTTAGAAGCTTACGATCAATGTTATGTTTTAATTCTAAGTTGCAATACTTTAAAAGTTTTCCAAGCGCGGTTTTTGTGGATGCATAAAAGCAGCGGATCCTCATATTCTCAATTATATAAAGCCGTGTACCGTCGTGAAACAATTTTAGAAGATTTTGAAAAGTTTTTATTAAGCTCTGCGATTCATAAAACATGCGGCATTATAGATAATTTTTTTAATTCTCGATATATCACGACCCTGGATACTGAGAAAAAAATAAACACAACATAACTCAGAATATATGGCACACAGCATCGATTTGTTAACCGAACAAAGCCCTTTTCACTATTTTTTTATGTACAGTGAGTTGTAGTAAAGTGTATTAGCAGCATAATCATAAGAATCAACGTTAAACAAACTGCGTTGATTTTCTCGCGAGTCACCGACGACAGTGATAGCACAGTTGACGATAGCAGTTATTACACCGCGAAAACCGCAATGATTCTAACATGAGAACGATCTTATTCTCTTATCTTTTGATAATAATCTCGAGTAAAGAGCTTCGATGACGCCACTTATTTCAAAGTGTGATATTTAATCTTTGAAATACACCGAGTCTATCGCATATTTTATATATTTCAGATCTGAAGATAATGACATGACAAATTTGCAATTGAATCGTTCACGGAAGCTTCTCTGCTATTCTTTCATATTTTTTAGTGACTATTAGTCGTTAAAATGTCTCATATCGATTCTGAAAGTTTTTAACACGATGCTACTTAAAGAAAAATGCAAAAAAAATGTTTTCCAACATTTATCGTCTCACATTTAGAACACCTTAAATAAAATTTCATTGATATGTCCAATATAAATTTCGTTTACATTTTTATTCCTAAAGCCATGTCCTGATTGCTTAACATTCAGATAATAATATTATTTTATCTGTAAATAATCAAATATGAAGTAATAAATTACAAGAAACCTTTCTTGTAGTTTATTTTTAACAGAATTGGTAATTATTTTTAATCGAGTTATCAACTTATAGTATTGCTCACTTTTTTCATCTACAATAAATATCTGGGTTCATTGACATTGGGTATAAGAATTTTTAGAATTTCAGAAAATTGGGTAAAACGACGAGATGAGCGACGCGCTTAGTGTCGATCTACAGATCTCATCTCGATTTTTCTGTATTGGTGTTTGCAAAAAGAGCAAATACCTTTCTTGACAGATTTCGGCCCAACGACTCCAGAGCATCCTTTTCAATTAATAAATTTCAATAGAATTATGAATTCTTTTTCAAAAATATCGAATCGATTTCTACTGTTAATCGAAGCAGTGTACGTGAGTGTTCCTAACTTCGCATCACACATCCTTCGACCAGCTGAGTGGTTACGCGTTATCATTATCTGACGCCAGAGGGCTGGGTGGTTACGCGTTACCATTATCTGACGTCAGAGGGCTGGGTGGTTACGCCTTATCATTACCTAACGCCAGAGGGCTACATAACCTATTGTAGAACGTAATTTTAGTCGCTGCGCGCGGTACGTTATTATTTAAAAAAGAAGAAAGTAATAATAATTTTAGAAAAATTATAAAACTTCTGACTTAAGCGAGTGCGATAAACAATTTGGGTTAAAAAAAGTCATCTTTCGACTATAATATACGAGTAATTATTCAACAATTTTTAGTTAATCCAAATTGATTATTTAACTTATTGTTTCAATCGGGAGCTTTTCAATTTTTGTATAATTATTTTTAGTCGCAGTCTCATTGATGCCTGCCTAGTTTTTATAACTTTTTATTAAGATCTTTGACCGTCGGTCCTGGAACGTTGAGTGTCATATTTAATTGATAATTAGTAACATCATTATTAAAACGTAAGTGAGCTTCTGCTAAAGAATTTTCATGATCGATTCCGATTTTGAGACAGTGTCCAATACGACATCTTTTTTTCCTCAACTGTCATTATGGGCTCATGTATAATATTTTATCGTCTCTCTGCCGCGTTCTCGGGACGAACGATGACAACTCCGTGTTTAATTACTTCGCACCCGACCCGGAATTCCTCAAATCGTTGACCAGGCATCAGAAAAGTCGATGATATTATTGGATCATTGTGATTTTGTTGCAACCGTATGTTCAAGTAATTTTTAACGACGTTCTTCCCGAGTGCAATGACTCCTTCGATACCAGACACACGTCGACTACGTTTCCACTAGAAATTCTCTCAGAATTTGTTGATTTCTCGCATTATAATATAAATTGTATTCGGAATTTAACGAACGATAATTTTCTGGCAGTGTCACCTTATGTCTGCACTATACTATACCCGCCTAACCCATTTGGCAAATTGGCAAGAAAAAACGTGAAAAAAATCGAGTCGAAGAAAAATCGTAACAAAAAAAAAATGCACTACACCTGCATTGACAAGCCGCCGTCTCGCCTGTCGTCGCTCCATACGAATGGAACGTAGGTGGTCCAGCTACGTTCGTTAAGTTACATCGGTTAGATTTGAAGATAAACAGAAGTTACACCTTGGGTAACACGTACAGGAATTAACATAGCTTTGAGGAGTGGTGCGCGGAGGAGACACGCGAAAGAGTTCGATTGAGCGCGCGACGCAACGGCGAATAAAAAACGATCAACTAGTGAACCGGAGATCCCGATTCACATTTCCATACCGGTGCCATTCTCGCGGTTGCCGCTTAAGGACAGCCTCTCTGTTAAAGCACGCTTTCACGTTCTCACAATATACCTCTCTACCTTTTCCTTTGATACTACGGTATAACGAAGTTGACAGTGGTCTATATTTGCCCTCGGAAACTCGCGCAAGAACCATTTGTATCTTCTTATCCCGTAATCTTGCAGAGACACGACGTTCTTGGCCCCCAAACCAACCCGTATAAAAAATCAAATATATATTTTTTTTCGTCGGAGCGAACGTCGAGAGTCATCTGTACTTGACGTGACGATGAAGACATTTTTCAAAGTACTTGTTTTTAAATCACGATGTTGATTAAAAAGTTTCCATTAATACCTCGACAGTGACGTTAAAAATTTTTATTTGGCATTTTTTACATAAAATCAGTGAAACATTTTGGTACAACAAATAATTATTACTTTGATACGATAACAATTTTCTTGAATTAACTGAATCTTAACTGATTAATTAAAAATTGTATTCTATAACAAAAAAATATGTATATTTGTCTTTTTTTCCCCTTTAATTCGCACGATACGGATTTGTCGGAAATAAAGAATGAAAGTACCAACAATATATTAATGACAGTCTCATAATCACGTGGCTTTTAGCTACAATATTAACGACCTGTCAGTTGCGTCTATAGCATCGATAGATAGATGACTGTAGGATCTGGTTAGAGAGGTGTACAATGACCGGCGCATACGCTTCGCAATAAATCTGCTATCCGGGAGCTCGCTAACGTGGCGAGAGGGAACGGTCAACGCGAGTTCCTCTCGTCTATCCATCAGCGCCCATTAAATCTCGACACAGGTACGATCCATCAGTGAAACAACTCGGCACTCGGGAGATTTCAAGATTCCCGGACTATTATACGCGCGGATATCGTTTAACTCGGTTCAGAATACATACACGCGGTATTATGCTACTGCTGCTATTATATCTAGTACTTGGGAGCAGATATAGCCGAGTACTTATATATATGTATATATATGTAACATGGTAGTGAAAGCATCGAGGCAAGCTGCTATACGCAGCACCTTAGGCTTAATTCAACGAGCATATACCTCGCGCAAGTGTGTCTTCATCTTCCAGTAGCATAAAGTTAGTTAATATAGAGGCCGCAAAGTTCGGCTCTCATGTTGGTGCGTACCGTACCCAAGTTCATCGCAGGCTAATATAGTGCTCCTACTAGAAGTAAACCATTGTGTAAAGCACACACGGGACATAAGGACTTCTTGGTCTTCTAAATTATAAAGCACATTTTCCATCTAGCGTTTGGTTCATTGGTACATAATAGAAGGAACAGGGTCATATGTGTGTGTGTGTGTGCATTAGGAAATATTTATCAGAGATTTTATTAATCTCAGTATCTTCTCCCGAAACGACTTGAGGGGGAATCACGATTTAATGTTGTTTCACCCGATGACTGTCACGCTTTGCACAGAAAACTACTTGTGTAATATTAGTTTCTCGCGTAAATATTATTTGAACGTTGATACCAATAAAATCTGTCAATTATTCATTTATTATTTGTTCATATTATGTTCTTATTTTAATAATATGTGTTAAATTATGTTTCTCATCAATACGTATTGTTATCAATGATGTAATTACAGATTGAATGAACTGCAAATTGGGACAACGCTGTGCCTAGTGTAAAATTTATTTTCTCTATATCAGAAAACTGTGATAGGCAATAATGTCTATTCGTAATTTTTGCTCATTGAGAAATAAATGTATAAACTTGACAGAAATAAGCACGTTGTACCGAAGGAAATGAAAATATATACCTTTATGTACATATTGAATGACATTCGTAGAATTCGTGTCGTAGAGTGAACTGTTATGATCGTCATTTTTGGCATCCTGTAAAATATTTGTATATCGCGATGTGGAACGCGGGGCATCGGCCGCACACGAACTCGTCTGGTTCCTCGTTGCCACGAGCCCGTCATCAATGAAACGAGGCAGAAAGGGCAAGAGACGGAAAGACTCGAGGGTCTCGTACGCCGAGATCTGCTGGGTCTCGGTGGTGCTCGACTGCTGTGACGCGTTGCATGCGAAATTGATGAAAGTATGCTCGCGCCTCGAATTCTTGGGGAGTTTGGAGACGGGTTAGCTGGTGGCTGGCGCGCGACGAGAATCAGCCACACGCGCATCTGTGCTCTGAGAGCTGATTCGCGCGAGTCGACCGTACCACGAGTCTCTCAGCTTTACCGAGTGAGAGACTCGCACACGGAATCGCTCTTATTAATGAGCGGGACATTCCCGACGGGCTTTGAATCTCCGAATCGCGCTCGCGCGAGTTCTCTCGCCACGTCACGATACATACTCTCTGTATACTGTAACCGCGATGCTCGCATCGAGGTGCCCGAAGAATTTGCTGATATGCCACTCTATATGGATACTAACACAGTACATATATACGTATACACACTTACATGCTACTTTCCTTTAGGGAGCACAACATTTCTCTTCGCTACCTACATATAAACTTGCCTACAGAGATCTCTGACTGAATTCACAAACGATACCAAATTATCCTACAGAATGTATACGCAATCATGAGGGTTCCGGAGAACCGCATAACCAAATGCATTGAGGAGACACCAACGAATGAATTAACAACAGATGGCGAGCACCGGGATTTTTGCACGATAATACGCAACATTTTAGTCGCGCACGAGCCATTATTATTCTTTGATATTAACCGTGTCAGAAAAGAAATTGTTTTATGGTTTAGCCTACCAATCGGTACAATAAAATATTAGGAATTCGATTCGTATGATATTCGAGAAATAACAATCTAATTAGTTTGAATTTTAAATACAACTCTTTTGGATATAACTGATTTACGTGTAAACTTGGTATATTTTGATACCGACGTTCACAAAGATATTTTTTTGTTAATGGATAATTGATTGATCGTTGTGTAGTCAATGATTGAATTATAAAAATTTATGTGCAGTTGCATCCAAATCCTTAGACATCGCGAGTAATGTTATTCCTTGTATCACTGTACTGTTGATAAACCAACCCGATAAGTTAAAAATATTCAGCATCACACTTGTCGCTGATCGGAGATGGCTAAATACCAAATGTATTACTGTAGGATCTGTGTGATACTGTAGATGGCAAAATACCTTTGGTATTTGTGTAAAATATTGTTCCTAGCATACGGATTTGAACGAAGTTGAATTTTTACAAAAGCTAGTTTACCGTTGGATAGAATATTAGATTTGGCTCTTATCATCTCTTAGCCTATGGATGCATTTGTTGTACATAAGATTAAAGAATGATATTCTATCATGTCAAATAATTATTGAACTGAGAAAAGATCTATAAAGTGTTTTTTTTTTTTCGGGTTCTACCTTCATAGATATTGTTCCTGCCGTTAAAACAATCAAAGAAAAATATATGAAAGCACGATGGACATCGAGCATGCGATATATTGTAAAGTGAATAGTCGTTGCCTGTCGTTTTATATCAATGAATCTATGTTCGTGAATTAATCGATGATTTTTCTTGATTCGATGGAAGCTTCGCTCCGAGTACTATGGTTGAGGTAACGGTAACTCGAAGGAATACGGTCAATACCTTTTCATTGAACGAGAGCTATTTGATGGTTAGTTCCAGAGACTTGTAGCATCTACAAGAGCTATTACAGAAGTATCTTAGTTGCTGCTGATCAACGTCAAGAAGAAAGAAAAAAATTAAGTGGTTCTTGGTACATCAACTCTTAATTTTCTTCGAACTATGCGAAAGCCCTTAATTCTTCGGGAGGGCAACAGCACGAGAGAAAGTTCATGAGGCTCTACACAGCCCTTTTCTCATCATCCCTCGACTCTGTACTTCGTTGAATGTTTTCTCGCCAGACAAGAGCTTCAAACTTTCGTAAACACGGGGTAGATAATTTTTAAACAAAGCACTAATTTCCTAACTTCATAAGATCGTTGTACTCATTACACCACTGGTGGGCTTCTGCGTATAATAAATTATTATTACGGCGGGTCGCGTTATCGGGAGATGGTAGAAAAGTCGAGGATGAGAGTGGAGGTCGAGGGATGCCGTTGTTGCTTTGGATGGTTGCGTATGCACGGGGTGAACTAAAGGCGAGATGTACAGAGAGGGATGGATGGGTTAAGGTGAATCATTCCTTTGATGTCCTCTCGCTCGGCTTGTCTCAAGTCGAGCGACAAATTCTTCGATATTTGCGCGATGAAAAGCTCTCTCCACGGAAGATTAAACTTTAGCGGGTTGGAGACGAGCAACGAGAAGAATCAGACAACGCCGACTGTTGGTTAATGAGTCCTCGAGAACGCTTTAATACTTTTTGTCCTGACGCAATCGCTCGCGAGAAATGTCAAATCCTTGCGACTTGTACCCTGAATAATCTTGCTGCGAAATTCTCCTGGGGTTCAGTAAGAATTCAATAAAACCTCAAGACGAACAGGCAGCATTTATTTTTTATTGTATTCAGTATCTCAATTACATAAATAAACTGTGATTTTATTAATATGGAAAATAGATTATGCGATATTAATATCTTAAAAATATATCTAACGAATAAACACATCAGTAAATAACATAAATAAGTTCTCGTTACTTTAGCAAATTAGTTTTATTGATTCACAAACTTTTATTAATTAAACTTAGTTTTTAATTTCATTGTCCATTCATATATTTTTAGTATATGCCATTTGTTGGCTTCATTCTTGTATCTTGTCTAATTAAATATCTGAATTACAATGTTTTATATGTCAATACATATATGTAGATTGGCCATCTGTCAATGTTCTGGGCGACCCTATTCCATAGACACCTAATTAATAAATAATATTCTTTATTAAGATGCTCAACGTATTGAATATATTCAACAATTTACCGGATATCTCATTCGCACTACGAGTGCTCTCGACGAGTTAGATTATCAGTACTGTAAGAAGGATAATTATCTACGCGAAGGAGGATAACGATTGCCGTAAAGATCGCTCAGGCTAACACGCCGTGCGGCTACGGAACCTTGATTTCCGATGCCCGCCGAAGCAATTAAAGCCGCGTTAACACGGCGATCTTGGCGATGGTGTTATGCCGGCCTGATTATCAGACGCCTTCTACACTCCGGCACTATTATCTCTTGTCGATGCACACAGCACAATGCTACATTCGCCGGACGGGTCACACCCCGGCGAGTATTCGACACGCCGCTTTGCCGCAGGTTAAAGTCTTTTTCAACTGCTTCTATAGACTCTGCGCAAGCGTACTCCCGTGTGCTGTACACGCAGGTATACCTGACTACCTACCTTAAGGAATAAAGTGTGCCGGCTGCGCTCCTGGCAGCTTTATGGCTTCGCTTTTTATTCGTTTCGCCTCCTCTCTTTTTTACAGCTTTACCCTTCCCTCGTCTCTCTCTTCTTCGTTCTACTGCTTTACGAGCTAATAGGATCTCACGCGCGCCACATCCATCCTGTACCTACGTACAACTCGTGCGGTTGTATCGGCCTCTCGTCTATAACTCTGTCAGATCTAGGAAATCCTCCACTGGAGTGTAATAAAAAATAAATACAAAAAGTTGCCGCATCAAACTGTACAGAAATGCAATTATCGAGCACTCGTCTTTCAACTGGTTTATACACTCACAAACTATTCTATAGATTGTTGAAGAAAAAATTAACTAATCTTAGAAACAAGTGCACGGACGTGGAAAAACGACTTTTAACATTTTTTATTCTATTATTTTAACTCAATAAAATATATATCAGGTTATCGGCATAACAGAAATTAATTAGTAAATATTAAGTTACATTTTACTTAATTTAAATAATTTATGCAATTGTTTTTTCTCACATACATGTAACGAAGTAAGTTCCCGAATAGATGAAAATAATTACTAAATAAATAGTAAATTCCGTCCATCTGTGGAAATTTAATTTTCTTCTCGAAACTCGTGACGGTTGCAATATTTTACAGTTTAAATAAACAATGATTAATCTTGGAACATATTTTAGTTTACGCGGGATTATTATTGAGATCTTGTGATCTCTCTTATTTTGTTATTGTCAGTGTTGGTACTTCTGGGCTGGTTAGACGGATTGCAAACGCATACACTTCCGGTAACTATTTCAATGAACACGCTCTACCCACGCCTGGTCTTCTTCTTTTTCCTTTTTTTTTTTCATTTTGCTGAACATTACACTTCGTATGTCTCTGACTTGATGACTTCAGACAGCTTTACGACTACCTCAGTTATAATTTAATCAAAAAGCCTCTCGTTGGTGGAGTAGGTAGCGGTGAAGAAGAATAGAACGAAGAAGGCGGAGGTTGAGCGGCCATATTTTTCCCCGCGCACGTCCCAACAGACGACTCCTCCGTACGCGTAATTGCAAGCATAATTGCTCAGCCTCTTTGTTTCTTCAATTATATGTCTAGACGAGCCCGCGAGATGGGAGAAAGAGAAAAGGAGAGCGAAGGAGAGGGGTGGGGGGTGGGGGTAACAGTGACGACGACGTGGTAAAGAAACCCCAGGGGCCACGAGGCTGAAGCGAGACAGCGATAGACCTAGGCTAGGAATTTTTATGAAATGATACGCTGCCCTCGCAGAGTCCCTTTTACGCTCGCGAGTCTCTCACGAAGTTCCAGCATAAATTGAAGAGTCTGGCCACTTCAAGGAAAATTATAAGAACTCGCTGCTTGTGTTGGCACTCGAGGCGCCACTTTTTTCCTTCCATAATACATTTTCAGATTCGTTAACAGGCTACTTATGACAAAAATGTAAATATATTAACGTGAGAATCAATTTTTTTTTCCTAAGTCTCCAAAATAATGAAAAACTAAAAAAAAAAAATTCGCTGCGGACAGGATTCGAACCTGTGCGGGTAAAACCCAATGGATTTCAAGTCCATCTCCTTAACCGCTCGGACACCGCAGCTGTTGATAAATTATAACCGAATTATCGAACGCTACCGGTGACGTGTGATATCGGGAGTAAATAATCATATTTGTACAACTGAAAGCACCGGAAAAAAATTCTTTGGATAAAAATTAAACCGCTGCGGACAGGATTCGAACCTGTGCGGGTAGAACCCAATGGATTTCAAGTCCATCTCCTTAACCACTCGGACACCGCAGCTGTTCAGTATATTGCTTGTCATTTTTAATTAATCATCCGGTTAATTAAGGCGAAATTGACAGAGCGACAGGTGGTAGCGCTATTTATTCCGATTATTACGTCTTCTCCTCTATATTACGCGCGTTTGACAATGTAAAATTCTCTCAAGTATATAAGTCACTCGGACTTGTAACGATGCAGCAATTATTTCGATTATAATTCACTTTAATCGTTCATCGACAAGGTATACGGTTACCCGGGGGACTGGAGTGCAATGGGATCTCTAATTGATGGACTTTTGGATAATCTTCCATAGGACAGCAACGATAGCAGCAGTAAAAGAATATATGTATATAGCTGCTCTTAGGTAGTTAGATGAGAATTTCAATTAGCAGAAAGAGCATTGCGTTGGGCGGTGAGAGGTGAGTGAGGTAGCGGAGACAATTACCGCATGCAGCCGCCGGTAGTTCTCTCGAACAGGACCGCACTTCCGGGTTTCGACGAATGAACCGGGGAATTAATTAGAAACGCTTTTCTTCTCTGTTCACGTGGAAATCGCGGCAAGAAAGCGAGTGATACCAAGCTACAAAGCTGCCTTCACGACGGCCCCGTCAACACCGTTACGATAATTGAGCCATCATTCGGGACTCTTTTAATTATCTATTCTTATTGCGCGAAGGAAAAACGAGAGCGCAACCTATGGCATCGAGACCATCGTAAATAGGCAGTGGGACGAAGCTCGTTAGTGAACTTATTGTTCGATAGCAGGCTAAAGACTTATATGCAGTTCTGATGAGTTATTACGACTTCTTACATTGTACTTCGAGTTACCATAAGTTAACCCGATTTATTTTTTCTTTCAATCGCAAATATGTGCATCGTTGGTGATGTAAAAAACCAACTGCGGCATTGAGACCGAGAGCTAAAATATTTAAATCAAATGTTTTCAGGGACAATTGATACTTAAAAAAAAAAATTAATTTTTTTAAATAATGAAAATTCTTAACTCGAAGGAAAACATTCATCTCATTCATAGTTGGCAAGATTTTTGTATTTAATCCCTTTTGACTGAATGCTTAATAACTAATTTCCATATTTTTCGTTTTGCTATTGGTAAGCAACGCTTTTCCAAACACCCTGAAGAGAAGAATTCCTCGAGACCTGCGGGGACGAATATAACCTGTGGTTTTCGAGGATCCATGATCCTCCCAGGAGAACTTATGTCGAGCCTGCTGGCAGCTCTCCCTCGGGGGCACCAGCGACTCAGAAGGAATCGTTTTCGCGGATCATTTTTCATCCCTCGCGCACAATCTATTGTCTCATCTACCGCGCTCGCGCATGGATAACGATGACATCGCGATGTTTGACAGTGACGAATCGAAAGAGCGTAGTCAAGTCTTGAGGCATTGGTTGATGTCAATGTATCGTGTGCTCGCTGCTTCTCTAGCCCTGACCCTTTTTATATAAGCGAAGTGAGAAATCTTCTTAAATATTAAAAATCATTTGTAAAGATTTTCTACTCGTTTGAAAGAATTAGATTTTTTTCTATCTTCCTTTAATACTCTTTTCATATTTATTTATTTGTAACTATTATGTTTTTATCGTATCTCAGTTATCAGGAGTACAAATTGAAAATGCGGGATTTTTTTCTATTTTTGAACGTTTATTCTGAAAAAATGGTAACAAATGAATTATTCAAAGTATTGTCCATCGCTAGCCACAACTTTTTCCCATCTTTCTGGCAATTTACGGATACCGTCGCGAAAAAATTCGGCCGGCTTGGCTGCTATCCAGTCATCGACCCATTTTTGGGCTTCTTCGTAAGAATGGAAGCGCTGGTCAGCTAGGCCATGTGTCATCGATCGGAAAAGGTGGTAATCGGAAGGAGCAATATCTGGGCTATACGGCGGGTGGGGTAAGACTTCCCATTTCAGCGTTTGTAGGTATGTTTTGACCGGCGCTGCAACATGTGGCCGAGCGTTGTCATGTTGCAAAATTACTTTGTCGTGTCTTTGCTCGTATTGTGGCCGTTTTTCTTTGAGTGCGCGGCTCAAGCGCATCAATTGAGTTCGGTATAGTGCTCCTGTGATGGTTTCGTTCGATTTCAATAGCTCATAATACACCACACCCAGCTGGTCCCACCAAATACAGAGCATGAGCTTGGCGCCGTGAATATTTGGTTTGGCCGTCGATGATGATGCATGGCCGGGGTAACCATATGATTTTTTGCGCTTCGGGTTATCGTAATGGATCCACTTTTCATCACCAGTGACAATGCGATGCAAAAAACCCTTCCGTTTTTGCCGTTCGAGCAGCAGTTCGCATGCAAAAAAACGGCGCTCGACGTCTCTCGGCTTCAGCTCATACGGCACCCAATGTCCTTGCTTTTGGATCATTCCGAGGGCTTTTATACGATGGGAAATGGCTTGTTGTGTCACTCCCAATGAATCTGCGAGCTCTTGTTGAGTTTGACACGAGTCTTCATTGAGTATTGCCTCCAATTCAGCATTCTCAAACTTTTTCACTTGGCCCGGCCGCTCTTTGTCCTCAACGTCAAAATCACCACTTCTAAACCGCACAAACCATCTCTCGCACGTTGAAACCGATGGAACATGACTCGGATAAGCCTCGGAGACCAATCGATGTGCTTCAGCAGCACTTTTCTTCAAATTAAAGAAGTAAATTAAAACTTCCCGCAAATGCTGTTTTGTTGGCACGAAACTCGACATATTGAGAGCTCAAAAAAACTATGAATTTGACACTGCGACAAATTGACACATACTGAAAATTAAAGCTATAAGACGTAGCTTTGACATGAACATAGTCACAGTACTGCCTGATGCGTATAGCGTTAGTAACGCCATCTGTTATCAAACCCGCATTTTCAATTTGTACCCCTGATACGTATAAGTAAAATGTCAATTATATTGAAAACTTGATGGCAGTCGAAGAAAACATATTCAGTTACACGGAGTAGCATTTGGCAAATAATACTTCAACTAATTAGCGGATATACCTGTCGCTTTTTCTCGGTTTTACATAAACTCAACATCCGATGAGTCTAATTAATCGGTCAATTATTATTGATAAAGGTCGATGAAGAGGGCTAGATTAATGAGACAGATATGAAGCATATTACTCTTAATAGTTTTTATTAATTCATCATTTTTTCAATACAGACGAATGAGGAAGGAAAGAGTGTCTCGCGTGTTATATTCTCAAGGTGCATGGTGAAGAGCGCAGAGAGACCCTCGGACTGCGAACCGACTACAGTAACTACACGGTCACTGCGTCTTACTGTAGACTGAAGTTGTACTGTACACAAGAGTGACAGGTGATGAGACCTCGGAACCTCTCGTTTTTATTTTTATTCCATCGAATTTGCCCGAAATGTTTAAGCAAACGGTTCTCATTAAATGAAGAATCCTGTAGGAGTCCTCGGACATCGCGCGGACGGAGGTTCATGTAACTGCAAATATATCCCTCAATTTTTTAAATTACACGAATCTCATTATATCCACGTTTTTTCGATTTTATAGAAACGAAATACGCACGTTTTTCATTGCATATGTGTGTAACGAGTATCGAGCGCATCGAGTTAAAAGAACTGCTGATCAAACAGTGTTAACCTTCACTCTCTGTCGCCTTGTATTTGTTTAGCTGCTCCCGTAACGAGTTTTATCGCGATACGTAGAGACATCTTGCGTGAAATTTTCATGTCGAAAATGATACGTTGTTGAGGGTACTTGACGAAATAACTTTTTTTCATCAATTTAAACTTTCAAATAAAATTTTACATAAAATAATAATTTCTATAAAAATTTAGTTATATTTGGAATAATTGTAATTGGATTATGTTAATACCTGTTGAAAATAATGAAACGTTCTCTTGTTAATCTTTCTAAATTCATGCAGTAATTGTCAATTTTTTTTATATATACGTTAAAGATTATTTTACACATTCTCAAAAAAAAAAAAAAAATCACCTCAAGCACATCTTCATTTTTTATTGTAAATAATAAAAAGAGTTATACATAAATTAAAAATATAGTAAAAAATGTGATGAAGAGAACGAAGAAAGATGTTGTTCGTATAGGAAACTGCAGGGGGCTAAGACAGTTGTTTGATAATTTTCAAATACCACGAGTCTCGAAGATGATAAATGGGCATCTTGTCACGAAGATTAGAGATGAAGAGTCGAGGAGGAAATTGACGTGGGTGTAGTGTCAAAGGGTTTAAACGTTGTGCGTTCTATCGTAGGTGGCAAAGACAGAAGCTAGGATCAGGTAGGTATGAGATCGGCGGCAAAGAGCTATGAGCGAAGAGAAGAAGCGAGGCGAAGGAGTGGGCTAGGAATTCCAAGTGGGGTGCTCTAGAGATGAGCTTGGTGGCGTAGAGTATGCAAAAGCCCAACGATGATCGTGACGATGCTACCGCAGAAACCAAGCGCATATTAAAGAGGCTCGTAAAATTATAGGGATTCCATTGGATTTCATAATGCGGACTTCCCCTCTGCTCTTTCTCGGAGCCTTTAATCCTCGGATCGTCAAAACTGAGTAACCAACTTTAAAAACTGCAACTTTAAAAACTCTTGATGACTATTTTAATAATTGAAGCGATTTTGGTAATAAACGACGTCCGCATTTGTCGGACATTTTACTACGTTGAGAAAAAAACTGAATTTAACTGAATTTAGTTGGTTCAAAGCTAATTTAACTAAACTAATCGAATATAGGTGACTCACATTCACGTGAGAATATGGCGAAGCTCACGGTGAATTTGAGGTAATCATGCTGTGCAATCATTTGCCAATTTGTGTTCAGTTAAATCGATTAAATTTACATTTAGTCAATAGAATTTTGTTGACTAAACAGTTTTTTTCTCGGTATATAACTTAGAAAGTATTCAGGATGTTGAGAATTACAAATACACCGAACAGTATAAATTAATTGAATTAATTATTCGTAAAGTTGAACAATTAAACTGCGAAGCAGTGACGATTACTTGTCATTCCTCTCTTCGTCTCTCTTGTAATCGTGGAATAGTACATTACGCAACTCTTTCAGAATGTTGGTCATTCTGAAAGAGTTGCGTACAGTGCTTTTTGACATGAGTGCGATAAATAGCTCAATTTTCGACAATTAATCAACGTTTTCCCACGTCACATCATTACACCATCGCGTCTACTAGGTTAGCAGTTGACGTAAACAAAACAGTTGTGTTCATTCCTGTCACATGGAAATTCTTGACAGAAAAACAGAAGAATAACAGTGAAGGAATGAAATAATCATAATATAAAAATGAAGGAATATACAAACGGGGGAGGAATGTAAACAGCTGATTGCAAAACAGAAATGACTCGTTTTCTACCATGGAAACGGGTCAAAATTGAGCTATTTTCAAAGCACGTGTGTTAAAAAGAATTTTTTCATAATTTATAACCCACAGCTTTTATCCGTTCGGTGTTTTATTTTATTACAAATTCGCGATTCCAATATTCAACGGTCGCGCTGAGACGTTTACTCGTAACATTGGAATTGAATCGAACTCTTCCTTGGTTTCCTTGACCACGTCATGGGCACTGTTGTGTGGTGCTTTCTCATAAGAGATCCCATTGTTATCGATGCCCTGCCATGTACTGCAGAAAATTGATAGTCGATTATTCTCAGGATATTTATTTGCTTCGTATAGAAGAAAAGCTCGAGAAATAAGTAAATCTTCGGAAACACGACACTTTGCGAGACTCTGCGTATTCTCTCCGCGGCTTCTTCTTTCTTGTTCGAGAAAGTCTAATTGTGCGAACCTCGCGGTCTCGTGAATGCAATTTGGCATTGGGTCAAGCGCGTGTGCAATTCGTCGAGGAATTGGCGAGGATGCTACACCAATAGCTCGCGTTCCATCGCATAGTCACATCGCCACAGCACTGCGATTCGAGTGCAACGATTTCATCTCACTCCTCATGCAGTTTTACTCTGCGTTGATCTTATTCAGTTCCTTACCCTGCCCCCCCCCACCCTTTCTCTCTCTCTCTCTCTCCCTCCCTCTCTTTCGTATTTCTACCAGCGGAAGAAAGTGATACGTCAAGCCCAGCAACCGGTAGTAAATCCCGACAGAATGGATTGTCCCCGACATTGCTGAGATGAGTGGCAATTATCGGTACGCTTCGCATTGCCATATCTCACCATGCAGTGAGTATTCGTGCAGGTACATACAAACTGAAAAGTGACCACTGGTACAGAGCACATACAGCATAGTGCACAGTAATTCCGCAGTGAAGTCGCGTAGTTCTCAGGCATGCATCCGCAACTTCTTCAGAACATATAGTTTGGTTTGTCTGGGTATGACAACGAAGAGGGTGAAGTACAGAGATGAAGATAAGGAGGGAGAAAGAGCGAATGAGAGAGAGAGAGAGAGAGGGAGAGAATCGGTTATACCGGTCCTCATCCCCTTGGTTCGCGCATTGCAACCGCTTCAGCCAAGGTGTGCCGCAACGTTGCATTCCACGTCGCTGTTCCGTTTTTAGTCTAGGTGCGCCATTCTTTGCGACACCGCGAGCTTGCGCGGTCGCGAGTCCAACAGTAGCTAACATCACAGCTCGACAGTTAGCCGAGTCAGAGAGAAAGAGAGAGGGAGAGAGAGAGAAATAGAAAGATCGAGAAAAGAAAATCAAGAATCAGTGACAGAGTCGGAGGGAGAATCAATGCTGATGCTGTTGTGCGTCTGGTTCTCGCGCTTCTGTATCTCAAACCCTTTTTATCTTCCCTTTACCTCCGATGTACGACCCAGCGCTTGAGATTCTCTGTCCCGCACATCCACGCATTCCGATCTCTCGCCATTCGAGCGATTTTCACTTATCAGCATCAATCCTATCGTGCTCACGATAAATTCATTGGGTATCCATTCTTGTGAGCA
This sequence comes from Cylloceria caligata, assembly GCA_963942595.1. Lineage (NCBI taxonomy): Eukaryota > Metazoa > Arthropoda > Insecta > Hymenoptera > Ichneumonidae > Cylloceria > Cylloceria caligata. Next base: position 70,115,017 of record OZ012704.1, on the reverse strand, counting down.
ACGAGAGTCCTTGATATTTCTTTTATATTGAAATCATTCAGTCGAAGTACGTTTCGATTGATTGAATTAATTTTACGCGAAATTGACATAAAGGATTACACGTTTCAATACTTATTGCTTATTTTGTGCATTTGCAGAATAAATGGAAATGAAAAGTATTTTTCGATGAGAAATACGTCCAGAAATATATTCTTTTAGAACTTTTCGTTGTTTTATATATCAAAATGATATCCAAATATACTCTGGATATAAATATATCCATATATATTCTGAATATAAGTATTTAATCTAAAATGTATCAGTGATATATCGAAATTTTCGTCGAAAATCAGTTCTACATACTCAAGATATATTTTCAATATACGTTACACATACTTTTCTTTATAAGAGACGAAAAACTTAGTAATGCCATTAGGCTTTTTATTGATTTAACTAAAGTTCACGTAAATGTAAAATATATTGTTTACGAGTTATTTGTAACATTAATGAATTCGAAATGAAGATGAAAAGTATAAATCATAATGACACTTCGCATTCGTAGAATAAACTATAAATTACCTACGAGAGGAATTTTTGGAATTCATTTTACATATAAATTCCAACATTTCTTGTGTGATCCGATGATAAATTCTAATTTTTGTATCTTATTGGGAATACCACATTGAATCATTGCAACAAGAATATTTTTCTTATCGCGGTATCGATGAACCATGTATTACAAGTACAGCAAGAAAATAATAAAATCACCGCCTTCGCGGTAGTTCAAACGAGTCACGGTGGTATATCGAGATATTCAACGTCCTCGATATATTCAATAAAATATACATATATCGTGTACCATAAACATTACGATCTCTCACAACGGGGCCAATGCGATTCCAAGTCTAACCTATCTTTTATTGAAAAAGAAAAAAAGAAGAAAGAACTCAGTGCTAATCACACGATTCCGACATTAACAGCAAGCGGAAAGAGCGAGAAACCAAGAAGAAGGATCAGAAAACTCGTCAATCGTGGCGTCTGTCTCAACGTCCTGAAGTTTAAGTTCCCTAAGCGCTAAGACTTTTAGAACGCCATATCACAGCTTAGCTCGAACGACTGCTGGATCTACTTGGTAGTAGCCTCGCGCGTCCGGCGGTGGCATTAAATATTAATTGATCGCGCGCTCGCGGCCGCCGTGAAAAGGATCGATGCAAGATCGGTACGTCGCCTCTCTTCGTTGCGATCGGGCACTCTCGATCCATTCAACTCAAAGAGCGCGACACTCGACAACGTCCGCTTCTCGTTCATTGAAACCACTGTAAGTGCTATGCCTTGAAGCGGTATTTTTATTATCTCGCGATTTCTCAGTCTGAATAAAGCTGGTCAATTGTCAGTAGCATTAGAACTCAGCAATGAGCAGATTGCAATCAACTCGGACTTTACAACTCAGTGAAAAGTACGAGAGCGAGAAAATTCCTGGCGACATATCTCGAGCACCATTTTTACGCAATGAAATGTCATAATTGTCAGATAAATGTCGCACGTCCGGCACTTACCTGCCGCAACCGACGTAGATTGTGTCAGAAAGATATGACAATATTTATATATACATGTGTGGACTTTGTCGAGGATTCCAAAGTCGTTATTTATTTTATTAGAAATATGTGAAATTTTTCGAGATTTTTTTTTTCGCTGATGATTATTCCACGACGCTTAGGTTCATTAAAAATAATTCCACAGCTACTACGATACACAATTATCTACCGGAAATTCTGGATCGTAACAATTTCATAATTTAATCTTGTCATTTTCAACAAAAAATATGCAACTTCGAGATGTGCCACTTCAAATTAGTTTTATGATATTACACGAAATATCTTTTTTATTACAGTCTCTCTCATTCGAAACGGCTTGTAAATGGGACTCCTGTAGCATGACTCATAGTATCTCATATACGTTGCAGCTATTCTCCAGTGTAGCAAACAAAAAAATGCAGTTATCGACATACACGATTCTCAATTCCTTCCGGATGGTTCACACAAATAAGCCATAGACTATACGAACCTCTGTCGGGGGGGGGGGGGGGGGGGGTAACTTTACAGAGTGTATACCAACTCGGAGGATCCATACGGAAGGCTCGATTACGGTCACTGGCGTTTTTTCGGAATTGTCGGAGGCGCCGTTAGGATTCGCCACCCTTGTTACCTGCTGCCTTGAAAGTGCATCGAAATAAAAGGAAAAATGCGGCATTTCGAAGTGGCGTGAAAATTGGATGGTTCTGCCCTCGATAAACGTCTTTCGTCGCTCAGGCTCAATTGCCGAGACGAATCTCTTTAAATCTCACCGAAGACTCGGTGCGTTTATAATGTGGCAGAGATCTTGGAATTTCTTGAAGATCTCTCAAAACGGTAACGAGAGGTTTCGCTTTAAATTAGTGAGATACAGGATGAGTTAAGGACATATATATATATATATATATATATATATATATATATTTCCTTTGTATACACTGAAGAAAAATACGTGTGTGTATACGTATATTTGTATGTAAGTACGATTCGATGCGTGTGTGGCCACTGGCTATCATGATATCTAATGACGCTCTCGACGGAATCTTCGTCGATGTCTCGTTTCCAGCAGCACCCGCTGTGGCACCGCTAGTTTACGACGAGTTTATGCGTCCGCATTAGCATACGTCCTTGCTACCACCAACAAATATCTATATACATTGCTGGTCCCGTCTTTTCTCAGAGCGACTCCTATGCTTATATGCATTTGTGAGTCTCCCAAAGGCTGCATCGTACTTGGAGACATTTACACGCGTCGTTCAGAAATCGAATGTACGCGGATAAAGTGCCGAAGTAAACGGACCGCCAAGAGCAACTGATAAGTCGAGTACGAATGTGCGTACGTATATACCAACCGTGAGAATATATATCACTGTTGAGCTCATAAAACAATTTAAACCTTAGTGAGCAATAAATTAAGTGCTCAGGGTGCTATCGATTACCACACAACGAAACTCGTGTATACCTCAACCACTTTAGTATGCAATTCTATTAATTATTTGATCTAATACTCACTTATACTCTCTCGCCTGATATGTATCGAAGGGGCTAGCTGAAAAATGATCACCGAAAATACCGATACATTCCTACGTGTCTCTAACTATTGATAATATTTTTAATCAACTCGAGATGTATCGTAAATCTTAAAAGAAGATAATATATCGTATCGTTATTTAATGAGATTTATTTATTTTGCATTAGAAAAAATACTTTATTAATTTATTTATTGAATTAAAAAAGCAACGCAATGAATGGAAATAGTCATGGAGAAAACCTTTTTTTTTAGATAATAAAGAACTTGTACATCAGAACTGGTACCGAGGAGAAGATACGCTCGAGTCTCAGCTGCTCACTGTCCTCTTACTCAAATCGACGACAACGCTGCGGTAGGTGGACCAGAAAGAGTGCATTGGTAAATGCGTATCGGATCAGGTCTGGTAACGGTCAGTAAATACGACCATTTCCGTATCTTGGAACTTCGAGCTCTTAGTTTTAGTGCTGTGAGGGATGCCGATTGCACCGGTCAGCCCACACGCGACTTTGCTTCTGAAGTTGTTGCATGCGCCTGACAAGTCGATCTGTTCTCAAAGGCACCGTGCATTTTTCTGCTCATCTTAATCGTAAACAAAGAGAATAATTGTCGTTTGATAAATATATTACTCGTTTTTTATTTTTTCAAACAACTGACAATTGTATTGACCGATTATGCAGGTGTTATTTGTATCTAGCTAATATTGTATTATTAGTGTTTGACAACAACTGTGTAATTAGATTAAACTTCAGTATGGGACAAACATGGCTCAAGTATAGTGCAATTATGGTGAACGTACGATGCAAGAATTGGGTTTTGACACCAATTCTTTATCTGGCAGACGATCTATCGGATATCCTATTAAACATTTTTGTGCAGTTAATCGCCAAGTGCAATTGCAGTCCTTAGGTTTCGAAGCTGCGCTACAACTTTGATCGAAATTCTTAAAATAAAGTATATGATTCAGAAGTAGCAACAGCGGTAGCTGGACGTAAGTGAGGAAGAAGAAGAAGAAGAAGAAGTTGGTGGGTTGTGGTCAAGTCAAAGCTGCCGGTCTCGCCCGACGGTCGCCTTCCTTTGATCTCGCACCTCTGCCAGACCGATAAGCCGCTTCGGTACAGGCCCAATAAACAAGACCAAAATGAACTGGCCGAAGTAAAAAAAGCCCACGCTGTTGCGGTGATGCATTCGGGTCCGGAAATCTTTTTTGGTGAATACTCTAAAGGATCGATCTTGGAACTATACTGAATCATCGTGTGTCTTTATAGTACATACGCTCGAGCAAAAATTCCATCAGGTGCACCGTAGTACTATCAGGGCCTCACCCGGTATCAATAATTAAAGCCTGATCAGGCGAGCCTTATACTAACCCAATCGGTGTTTTATAAAGTGTATTTTACACAGGGCACATCGGATAAGACAAGCCTGACGTAGCCCTTATTATTCTTTACCCTGAGTACTTTGATCACGCAACTTTACGTTGCCCTGATCAAAGATTTATTACGATTACATCATTTAACTAACAGCTTACGTAAATAATAATTTACATCGGCTCGTGAGTGCACGAGTCGTATGAGGTTAAATTAATCTAATCTCACTTAGATCAATTAGATGTACTTAGGGTAGGTAAGGCGCAAGCACAGCAGGATATACGCACGGCTTGAATAGTCACTTTAATCAGGTTGCTCTTAATACTACTTGGTGACGCACTGCGCCTAACCTGATAACACTCCTGTTGGAATCGGTTCTGAATTTCTACCCGAGCGGTTCTCCACATTAGGAATTAAGTTTAGAACACAAGGACTATTAAATATTATTAAAATGCACTTGAGCAGTTAACAATCAATTAAAAGTAGAAAGTTATTAGTCGTTTAAAACGCACGTACGTACGCACTCAATTTTTTGTACCTTATATACTAACTTATTTGTTATTTTTATTGGACACATAGGTAGATATTAGTGATTTAAAAAATATTAATGTATAGAAACGATAATTGGTTTTACAAGTTTGTGCGTCAACTTTCTAGTGTACGCGTGTTATATTGATAAACGAAATTATTATTCATTTTACAAAGAAATATTTTTAAACGGCCCTAATTTAATCAACATTTGAAACAAAAATTTCTTACGGTGTACTCCGCATTATCCTTTTTTTCTCAGAAATTCCACGAAGCCGTGTTCGGTGCATCTCTCATTATTCACGAAGATTCAAATCGAGGTATATCGGTCGCGTCAAATGAATATTCCACAGTGGAATAATTTCTACGCGTACTTGGTGCTTATGGTGTGTCAGAAGTTCGTCGGCTCATCTTCTCAACGCGTCGTTTATACGACATATATAGCATTTAAGCGTATCGCGATGAAAATAAAAAACGTAAACGATACGACACCTGTGTATCACGCGTCGAATGACAAATTGCTCGCTATATATTCACCAATGGAAAAATGATCGCGGGCGATCTGCCAGTTCGAAATCTTTTTAGGCATTAAGCGAGAATTACTGGGGTAAGCGTGAAAGGTGCCGCGATCACCAAAAACGATTATTCATCGTTCTTTGCGCTGAAAATGGAACTCTCCGTGCGTACTTATCGCATGGTAAATTATGCCACTTCGGTACTTGTACAAACTGCTGTGCGAAGTACGTGCATATGGTCTACTCGTCGTCATAAGGAGTTTTGTTGTGCGAGTACATCGGATCTTCCACTCCCGCAGCGCGTGCCGATGAATATTTCAGTGACTCGCTTATCGAACCGAATATACTTTCGTTCGAAGTTTTCAGCCGCTTTCACGTTCTTTAGGTGAACAGTTTACCTTTGGTGCTTCATATCCTTACCGATCATCCGTCGATCAACATGAACGTAAGAGACGGCTAATTGATGCCGTCGCTTTGGACTCGTGTAGTACACGCTATAAATACACACTACGGTAAATCCGAGTTAGTTGATTAATGATACTAACTTTTATAAAAGTAGCTCGATAGCCCTAATATGATCTGCAAAATTTATGCACTGAAAGTCAATTCTGGAGCAAAAGAGATATAAATAAGAATACTTAGCATGCAATGTACATAAAATAATAAAGAAACTTATTTAATTTTCGTTATTTTTGCAAACACATAATGAAACAATAGATGACTAATGTTACTGTAGATACCTTTAAAAGAAAATACAACCTACAAACGATGAATTCTTTCGCACAATATATTGCCAATAATATCATCCATCTCATTGGTTTTAATTAATCGGGAATTATAATATTTCTTAAAACCGTAAAAACAATTTTGATTGATATATTGCTTTTCCATATATTATTGAAGAGTAATCCTGTGTTCAGAATCTGCATTTACAATTATGACTTGTATTTAAGAAACCGTGACCATCTCGCATCATACATGTTACCTCAGCTCAATTTACGAACTTCGGTTTTGGTATAGTAAGCTGAATATCCTTTGGATCCATGGCGTCTGCGCGAATACGCTTAATTCATGTGTAACGATCTAATCGGGTGTTGGCGATGTCGTTGGCGGAATTTGCGCGCGCGTGCAATCGTTAAGGAATATCTTGCGTACTCTAGCTCGTTCGTGGCGTGGTAAAGAGGCCGGCGAGTCGTGGTGGTGGGCTATATCCCGTCGCAGTCCCGTAATCACGTATTTACTCGGGACTAGAGCCACCACCATAGCCGCCGCGGCCGTCACCGCCGCCATCGAGCGGGGTTCTTACCGAGTATATAACCGAGCGACCTAACTCTGTGATCGGTGTAAATCCAAGTGCAGCGAGTGTAGCTATACAGTGAGCCTAACTCGTTCCACGTCGACTGACTCGAATGACTCGATTTGTAGACACGAGGAATGAAGTGAAAAAGCATATAAGTTGGTTCGCAAAGTATGTACTCAGTTGGCACTCACGTCAGGCTATATTCGTTATGCTTGAATTTACTGTACTATGTATCTGTATATAGAAGATAATGTGGTTAGAAGATTCGAGGACATATTTTGGTTGCGATCTTGATTAATTATTAAATGATATATAAAATCTATGTTGCACTCTTATCTCAAATATATGACATCTTGTGGTATTTGGTACACAATTGAAACGGGATAAATATGTTACTTTTCGGATGGAGATGTGGCATCAGGAATAATTCTTCAGATAGATAATAAGTATTTGGAGGAATATTTTCAATCCTTATTCTAAAAAACTTGTGCGGAAATTGTACCAAAACTAATTGATTGCTGATAAAACTGAAGGAGCAAACATTTTTTGATCGACTTTAAGTGCGCGCTTACTACGTCTGTGATGTTTAAATAGTTACATTATTTATTTGTTTATTTATCCATTTATTTATTTATTTATTTATTTATTTATTTATATGATTTCTTCACTTACATTAGTTATTCATAAATAAATAAATAAATGGCGAGACAATAATTTGCGGTGTATTCAAATACTTTTTATTGCATAGGCAATACAATGTAGTTGCAACGATCAATTGATCAATGCGAAAGTTTATCCAACGATGAAACGAGGGATAGTCGGATGATATTATAAACAAGGACTGATGGGATGACGATCAAAGGATAGCCCTCGCGTGTACGGAGGCACGATCGACTGCTGATCGTGGTTCCCACATCAATTCGTGTCGCGAGCCAGCGTAGAATCTTCGTCAATCTGTTGGCAAAGGTGCTGTTGCCGGCAAGATGGAAAGAGGAATATGGAGAACCGAAGGTGAGCCCATGTGGCTCAGTCACAGGTAGCATGGACGAAGAATTGAGAGTGGGAAACAAGAAGAAGAAGGAGGAAAAGGTAGAAGAGAAGAGAAAGAGGAGGGGAATGAGGAGGACAAGGCGAGGATTCGCTGGGTAAGATCGCGAGCAGGAGGAACGAGTGAAAAGGAACAAGGGGAAAAGAGATAAAGCTGGTAACAAGCTACCATGTGGCCATGGGGTATCTTGCAATTTGTTTGCCGGACACGGCCATTCGTCGACACGATTCTCCTATCTTCCTCGAAGATGAGAGGAGTCCGACTCTCACTCTTTGCCTCTGAGCTTCGTGAGCGCCGCCCGAGAAGAACCTCTAGAGATCGCTTCTTCTCTTCTGCCACCAGCCTTCCTTCTTTCTCTTCTCTTCCTCACTTACCCTTCGTCCTTCTTGTCCCTGCGTCATCTCCTTCCACTTTTCACCGAGCACGCGATTTCTCGTTTCACTCGCCGCGGCGACCTTACGACTGTCGATAAGCACCGCAGAAACGAGTTCCCTTTAGTTAAGTTTTGTTCATTAGCGAAGAAATAAGCCGCGCGCGCGTCTGCCAGGTGGACGATGTAGAAAGCGCACCGGAGATATGTGGCAAGTACAATTTACTCCACAAATTACGACAAGGATATGATGGGCTTATTTCCATTTTGTTACGTGGTTATAAACAATAGCGAACGTTGTGATTATTTGTTTTTAAATAGTAAAATAAAAGCATTTTTTATTTATTCCTTCTATTCTTTATGCAATACGAATATGTTAGACGATTCGCCTGGACAATAGAAATAATTTATAAACATTTTTCCCTAATATTTGTAAAATCAGAAAATCAGGTAGGCCAGGATCGATATTTATTAAAATTATTTTATAGATAAAAATATTGCACTAGTGTCTTGACGTTGCGCTTTATTAGATAGAAAGAGAGAGAGAGAGAGAGAGAGAGAGAGAGAGAGAGAGAGAGAGAGAGAGAGAGAGAGAGAGAGAAAGAAAGAGAGAAAGAGAGAGCGAGAGTGGGGCGATCTAGGGAATGCTTTGAAGGGCCGCGAGGAGATCGCGCGGTCGTGGTTCCCGTGGTCGTCGTTGCTGCGAGAGCGAGAAGAAGCCTCGCGCGACGATCAGGCCCGGGGCCAGAGAGCTCAGGGTTTGTCGTACACGTATACGTATAAATGTATATATATGTACATGTCGTTGGACCCAGCGGGAAGGACGTGGCCGCTGATACAACGACCACGAGAAAACGCACCGAGAGTCTAAGGTTGCCCCCCTTGTCTCGATTAATTACCACATTGTCGACCGCGCGGTAAACGACGATGTATAGATATACTGTTAGAGAATGGATTTTTATTGCTTCTCTTCTGCGCATTTGCTGCTACGTAACTTATGGTTCACATGAACATTTTGCATTTATATGCACACTGCACATACAGGGTGTTTAATAATGTAATATAGGCAATTTCGTATTATTAATCTAGAGCCTAATAAGCTACAATTTAATTTATATAATTTCGATATCTACACTTTGATATACATATATGTCCATAGTTAATTGAAATGTAGTCCACGGAAACTAACCCAAGTCGAAATGTTTTCCCTCCAGAGTGGCAAAGACCGTACGAGCCACTTCCGGTGCTCGTAGGTTATCTAGGTCGTAAGATGCAACCGTTGTACTTACCATTGTAGCTTGACTTGATATTGAAGATACTTTCACACTCCAAATGGTAGTTGTGTGTCCGCTTTCCTCCAAGTGTCGAGTTTGCGATGGTCAAACAAAAGTCTACCGAGAGTCTCGATATCCTACTGCTCAGACTTGGATCCTCCGCTGACTCTCTACACCCTCCGGGTGCGAACACCCCACCGGGTGTCGGTACCATACTGGGTATAGAATCTGGATAAATAAAATATAACAATAAAAATAAATATTTTTTAGTAATTTTTTCTTATTCATAGTTGGCCCTGCGATAAACCTGCTACACACTGTATGAAAAGAATTTTGTTATTATCCTGTTGGTAATAGCAAAATTATCAACAGGATAATAACAAAATTCTTTTCATACAGTTCAATTGTTTCAAAAACAGAGATTCAATTGTTCCAACCGATCGATCTCTGTCCGGTGACTATACGTAACTATTATAATAAGCACTTTTCTGGATTTTACTTCCTGATAATAACAAAATTGTCAACAGGACTAAAGAAATAAAAATAATTTCATAAAAAAAAATCCCATAATCGCAGCGTCCTTCTATGAGGAAGTAAAATCCGGAAAAGTGCAAATCCGGACAGAGATCGATCGGTTGGAACAATTGAATCTGACGGATATTCTCAATATGTCTCGATAATATGACGTGATTTCTATTTTATCTAATTTCCGTGGCGTCGTTATCCACTTCTACAAATGTCACAAAAGAGACAGTTGACTTGCTATGACGAATGAAACGCTTTCGTCCGTACACACACAGTGTACTCATCGATGATCAATCCTATGTAGAATCGCCCGTTAATATAAAAACATTGGAATAAAGATTAGTCTTCGAAAATATTTATATTCCTTTTTGATTATTTACCAATCGACGAAAAAATAAATACAATTGCAAAAGTCAAAAGGATTGTCAATAGAGGGTATGCGAGTAGTTGGAATTGGGGTGTCGAGCGGGTGAAAGCCGGCAGTATAGGGTGTGACAGGTAATAGAGTATAGGAGGATGAGTTATGGCGTTAAAATGATGTGACACACCTTAAGAAACTGTAATTGGCAACAGAAATTGTAATCCAGTCGACTGAGAGACGACTGATGTATGAGAAAAAGAAGCAAATTCGGTTCCATTGCAGAGTAGACAGACGGAATGACATAGAATGTTCTGTTGTCTAAAATATCAACTGGCTCTGATTAAATAGGATTACAGTTTCTGTTACCGATTAGAGTTTCCGAAGGTGTACGACATCACCTTTTATCGGCTGCGAGGCCTTGGTTATCGTGAAAATTGAGAGTTTGGCCTTGGAATTTGCTAAAGTCGAGATTGACAAAGGTATAATCTCATCGACGAGGGTTTAAGCAAGGTTTCAATGTTGATTCGACAATTTAATAGTAAGTCGAGTATCGTGCCAATGGTTTGACATCTTAGTACAATTTTTTTCGTGATTGCACATACAGACGGAATGTTGTATTGATTGATTCATAGTGGATTTAGAAGCTCAAATTAATTTTTCCAATCTTAAAAAGATCGTAGAATTACCAAGGTCGGTAATGTGTCAATTGCATCATTAGATTCTGATAAAATTCGCTAAATGTTCAAACTGAGTATTTATATCAACATTTGAAGAAAGTACCATGTCCGTGAAGACAAATTGCTATTGCGATAACCCGTTGTGAACCAGGTGTCGTCAGATTCGCACGCGGGGGCGCGAAATATTCCCCACTCTCAGAGCACAGATGAGAGTCAGAGTCAACTCTTTCGGCTCATCACTCGCCTCGGACTTTCGCACATCCCAACAGCTTGGATCTTTTCTGATACAACACGCCGAGGAGAGCTCGAGAAGTGAGAAACTACCTCGTTTCTCTCGCCCGTGCGAAAATACGAAACACAGAGAGAACTCGCTTCAGCCGTGAGTATAAAAGCGTCTGTCTCTCGACTCTCGTCTGGCTTTGAGGGCCATGCGCTGGTCGACGGAGTCGACAGTCGAGAGCGCAGTGATGTACTGCAGCGTGGAATGTCGGGTCCGGGTTTATTAGAGCAGATAATGATAACATCTCGAAGGCGTAGACCGTTCCTGATGCATTTGCCTGCATACGCGAGTCCGACTGTGCATCACTGTATACCCTACCCACTTCTTCATCATCATCCTTCTCTCCGGAAGATCTTCTGTCTTTTACTTTTTCTACCTTTTCCTTCCACCGCCTCTCTCTCTCTCTTCTTCGTCTTCTGCTTTGCGTCACTTTCCTCAACGAAGACGAAGAGGATGAGTACCAGTAGCAACGATAGAATAAGAGCCAAGTCAGACGCGACCCACACCCCCGCCCTCGCGAACACTCGGAGGCATGCATCACCGTCAACTTATTTCTGTTTGTGAATCGCGCGCTCCTTCGCTGCAGAACCGGCAGCACACCCCGTTGCTGCCAACCGTTGATGTATGGACGTAATTGGTTAGGCGGGGTATTGCGCGAGAGATTTCGATATATACGCCGAAAGGCCTTCTTGTCAGCGACACTCGGCTGCACGACCTCCGTACTTTGTCCGTGCGCATTTCCCAAAGGAATCGCGTGATTTCGAGTTCATGCCGCGACGTCAAAACGTTCAACAGACGAGGAAGGTTGCGATACTTGGAGTACTTGAAACAGAGAACTTCATTGGAAGACGTATCAAAGAGAGGATGCCGAGAACCGAAGCTTCCCAGCTCGTTGATTGGCGGCAGCTCGAGTCGCGGTGCCGAGACTCGGTGCTGCAGCGTGTGTTCATAATTCATACACGCCCAACTCGTCGGTCGGTCGAGCAAAACCGCCAGGATTTATGCCATCGTGCGATGATGCCGTGCTCCGAGAATGACTACTCTGGTATCACAATGGCTACCGGCGAACAGAAACCCTATGCACATTCTATATATGTATCTGCGACGGTTACACTTGGGAGCTCGACGACCTAAATGGAGACTCCCACTCATCATCGTAGTACCTTTAACGAAAATCAATTAAGTAATTGTCGTTCACGCGAACTGCGTGGAATCACGCTTAGTGACTCTCGTGTGATTGTAGTGCGGTGCATAAAATCGCATTGGTTTTGTTGTTAACCCTCCTGCGGTGTTGCTGTCATATACAATGTAAATAGCTTTTTACAATCGAATTTTTCATTAAATAATAACGAATAAAGATATTTTTTCAAGTAGAATATCTTTGTGAATACATTAAACTGATGTACAATTGCTAAAAGAACAAATTAGTTTTGGGAGGCTATGTAATTAAATATAAAATGTTTTCAATCGAAACGCAACATTGTTCAAACATCACGGAAGGGTTAAATTGCTCTACAATGAGAAGTAAAAAAGTAATAGGAATATCTAATAGTGATTAAGCGAATAGAAACAAATAGAATGCAAACCTTCCTTTCTTATTACTTTTCACCTTTTACAAAGTTAACTCTATTATCTATGGGGAATTATCAATGCTTATCAATTTTATGAAAAATAATGAGGAAGCGACGTACAAAGTTCTACTTTGCATCCCTGTAAGAAATTTTAGAAACTAAGGTTTAAATTTTACATGAGTTAGAACGACAGCATGAATTATTCGAAAAATAATCCGAAACATCATTGAACATCAATTTTATTTGTAAAGAACTATTAATCTCGTAAGCTAAAAATAAGCCGCAGCTAGATCTATTACAGAGATTTTCAATAAAATTCAAAAGGTCGGAAGATTCAAATCGGTTAATCAATTTTAAACGATAATCGTATCGAACGAATGGACATTTTTACTTTAGCTGTGTGCTAAATTTAATTTCGATCGGTCGAGCAATTCTTAAGATACGGAGGTTTCAATTTCTCGATGTTTTGGATAATTTTAAGAGTAAATAAAAATCTCGAGAACTTTTTTTCACGGTAACAAAGCAACCTCTATAAACAGTTGATAAATTCCACAAATCACTAGGATCAATTAATCCCCAAAGTAATTAAAATGTTTTTATATATTATTTTATAGGTAAATTACATCTTTCAAAATAAATCGCAAGTATACTTTAAGCTATTACAGATTTTTTGTGTTTATCAATCACATCGATTGTTTATTTTACTTATGTTGTAAGCATTTTTTTTTTCTTTTCTAAAGCTATGCATCTGCATCTCACTCGGCGCTATCTCCAGAAGATTTGCGGCTTTTTCGTCACGACGAAAAGTCTAAAGTGTCGGAGATAAGGTGTCGCGAAGGGCCATAGGTTTAGGTCCTTTGATCCTGCGGGTACGAACGAAAGAGTAGGACGTGTACACGATATAGAGAAGAAATGCAGGTGTCGGAGAGTGCCATCAGGCAGTTTGTCTGGAAAGAGACAAACCGCACCGCTCTTACTCCCGGGTGGTTATGAGTGTTTCTACCTCAGGACTGTCAGTGCAGCAGCGTGGCATCAGCGCGTGTACTACGCGCCTGCCGAAATAACCCCAGCTTGTAGCATGCCGCAAGGCAGCAGGTGATCCAGCTGAGATATTTTTCGGACCTTGAGTAACCTGCCATCGCGCTCTCGTGTGCTCTCTGCGACACACGTAACAGGATGCAATGAATTTTCCTGGCGGCTTCTCCAAAGGCTTTCCTGGTTAAGGTTACAAGTTGGAATAGCTCACGCGCAGTTGTCGTGTTTTATTCGCCACACCGTCAACAAGCTTTAAGCCGAATTATCAATGACATAATTATCATCAATAATAAAAAATCTAATTTACAAAATGTTATGAAAATTCCCAGTGTGTCGAACTCGTTGGCATTGTTAAAAATTCAAAGGGAATCTCATATGACCCGGTGTGGCATTTGTTCGGATCGTTTGGGTCTAACGAATAGCCGCTGCCGGAGCGGGCATTGCGCCTCGCGCAATGCAACCCATACACACGCCTCCTATTTGGTCTCAATGCATGTGACGGCACTGTGATGACAACGACGATGACGATGAAGACAACGTCGATGACGAGAGGATGATACACAGAGCGATCGGTAGTTCTCGCAGCTCGATCTCTAGTCGCATAGCGCGGCACTCGCGCTATTTGCAGCCTCTCAACCCTCCGCTTCTCTGACTGCGGACACTCGACCTCGTCCGTAATTCGCACAATGGACGTCGCCAAAGCCTGGCGTCGTTATGCGACTCAATGGAACTCGTCCATCCTTACCCATACCCGTGCGATCGCCTTCGAACAACCCGTGACCTCAACTCATTCTCTCTTGTCGCTCTATATATCTCGCGTTCCTCGTGTCTCGATATTTAGAGTTGGAATTTTGATGTGCTCTAGTGCTGTCTGATGGTTGCAAAATTTGACCTCTGGATAACGTTCTATTGTCAATGCTTTTGTACTTATTGCAGCATGATGACAAATATATATGAGTGACAATGACATATTTTAGTAAGATAGAATGTCAGACGATTCTCAACTATTCCATTGACATTCAGACCACGTGCAAAATTATTTTTACACCACAAATGTTTATATATATCGTAGTGACCTTTAAATCTGAATCATTCTACGAACGTGACACCTGTGCTGTTATCGGTAATCTATTTTCTTAATTGAAAATAAATGGAACCCATTGGTCTTGTTCATGATTTTCAGATGAATAATAATTGTCATTCAGTTATTCAAGACCACAAAATATAATATTATATGTAAAAGGTAATAATTTAGAATGAGTGATCTTCAATATCGAATAAACGGACATCGAATTTTAATGATCCTGAGCCCTTGTTCATTTTCTCTTGTGTCCGCGAGTTTACGGATTTCTACATACTTAAAGTGGTGTAAACCAAGGCTAGAGACCTCGTCCGCCAGTATTTTCTATATAGAGTCATTCCCTTTGCTGCCAGAATCAGAGAAGTGGTCACAACGTAGCGTAGAGAGCGACGAGAATCGAGGGAAGCAAGCGCACGGATTATATCGTCTTCTTACGAGTTTTCCGCCAACGACCGCTATAAATTCCATTGTTCTCGGGACCAATCCAGCCGCATTCTGGCCCAGGCGGCACACGATGGGGCTCGTTCGAGAGCTCCCGAGTTTCTGCACCGCTCGTTCCGGGGTAGGAAGATGTAGGGGCATTAAACCGCACGCTCGCCGATTTCTTGACACCTCATGGGCTTGCAAGAGCCATCCACAAAGTTTGCATGATCCTCTCCATCCGGTGTTTCTGTTGAATCCGGTTACCTTCGACTATTTTAAATTCCACTCGCTGTCAGTTGCCATTGTCGATCGTTTCGCCGATATCTCATCGTCTCAATCGGCTTCGAAATTGCGTGTAACGTATGAGATACATCAATGTTAAGTGAGACATTTCTTTTTCTTGGATGTTACAGCTGAATGTTCACCAACGGTCCTTGGAAGGTGCGGGACTCGAGATCTGCACGGCAGGCGGAAGCGTACCTCAGGGTCAGCCGAGTAGCGTAGGGTCGGTGGGATCGGCACCAAGTCCAGCGTCACCTAGGCCGACACCACCTCAACCGCGACCTTCCCTCACCACCGCTGCCACCACCTCTCAACCATCGAGAAGGTTAGACGACGACAGATCGACGGATGGTGAGTATTATTATTATTATTATTATTATTATTATTATTATTATTATTATTATTATTATTATTATTATTATTATTATTATTATTATTGTTATTTCTTCTAGCAGCATCGTTACGATTAGAAAATGACTTTCATTTGATTATTCTATTATATTCTTCATTTGTACCAAAATTAACTGTACTTAAAGAAAAAAGATTAATATAAATATTGGTACCAGAATATATTTTAGTAATTAAGGGGAATAAGTCAGCTAAAAATCCAAAAAATAATATTGATTCGCAACTGCACGTATGAAGTTTCGGAACATGACAATAAAAAGCACTTGAATAGAACCAAAAAAACTATATATTTTCATAACAGAAATATTTTTTTTGTAGCCCAGTTCATCTCTGTAAATTTTTTTTTTCCTATATTCAACTTATCGTAATGTTCGAGTTGAGCCAATGATCTGGGTTTATAAATTTTCATTTCAAGGTCTTATGAAGAAGTTACAGAGTAAATTTTGTCAATAATTACTGCGTAAAGAAAAATTTATAACAAAATTAAGTTTCTATACACGGTCCGAACAGTCTTCTTACACGAAAATGAGATTTTTCAAAGTCAATTTTGTTTATCGGTTCAACTTGAACGCTACAATTCAAGTTGAAAATGGACAAATTATTTGCATCGATGAGCATTGAATGCAAAAAATATTTCCCAAATAAAGAATATTCTTTTTCAAAGGACATTTTTTATAAAGTTGCAAGATTTTATACGTGCAATTGTAAATGCACATATTTATAATTAATTGACCGACACGTATCAATGGAATTATCTTTTTGCAGCCGTAGGTCCTGGGGGAACGACAGCCGACGATTCGGACGACGGCGAGAGCAGGGCCCAGTACATAAGCTCTAATTGCGTAATCTTTATGCATTATCGAGGTGACGCGGCGTCCGAGGTTGAAGAGCACTTTCAAAGAGCGTTGGCTCATGATAAACTTAAAGGTAAGTGTATCTATATATCTCATTCCTCAGTGGCGATAATGAATTGGTGTATGTCGAGTCGTTCCGGAGTAAGAGAAAGCCGACAGCAGCTAAAATATTTATTCTATGTATCGCGTGATCGATAAGTATTTACACATGAAAATTTACGTGAATCAAAGCCTTTTAGAGAGTTCATGGTCTGCGACTTATTTTACTCGCGCGACGTCTCTTGTACGTTGATCCTTCCGCGCTTTCGCCAGAGCCTAGCACATTATACAGACACACGCACGTACGCACGTACGCACGCACGCACGCACGCACGCACGCACGCACGCACGCACGCACGGCGTGCTGTTCTCCTGGGCCACGAAGTAATAAAGTGCGCCATTAGCTCGACAACGCTAACAAGCCCCTAACAATTGTTCCGCCGTCGTGCTTCGAGAGTTAATACCCTGCGGGCGCCGTGGGCTCGTGTTTCTCTCTCTTTACCTCTTCTTCTTTTGCCGTAAGAAGAAGACGACTACGATCCGCGTCGCCGAGGATGTCACAATACAGAGAACGAAGAAGAAGAAGAAGAAGAAGAAGAAGAACTAGAAAAGGTGGGAAGTATGAAAGACGGACAAGGTGGTGGCTTGCTGTACCAACGACGAAATAGACTTCGAAGGAGAAGAAGAAGAAGAAGAAGAAGAAGAACAAGAAGAAGCAGCAGAAGAAGAAGAAGAAGAAGAAAAATAAAATGATACAGCAAAAAAAATGTTATGAAGATGAAAAATCTGATAGTAATGAACTAGAACAGACAGAAGACAAAACATTACAAAGTCAAATGTAAAAAGTTTGGCTTCGTATAGTTGATTTTTACAGATGGCGTCAAGGACACGCCTCGCACGTTCCACGCCCTTTTAATCTTGTGGTAGCAGTCTTTCCGATTGGACATTTTTCACTCATTCCGAATTTGACAGAATTTTTGTAAAAATCTCATGAAATCACAGCGTAAAGACGAAAAGCGTTCATTCAATGTGAAAACGCAAGAACTTTTTTTTCTAATACATTTTTTTATGCACTTTAACGAGGAAGTAAAAAAGGAACTTTTAGAGCAAATAGAAAAAAATAACAAGGGACAGAGTTTCAAGGGGGTTTGGCAAACGATCAGCTTGCGTCTATATCGGTGTCGTTTAAGGCCGCATTTATCCCGCGGCTTCTCTCACTCTATCGGGCACGACGCAAACTCTCAGCGGAGCACAGGATCGGTTCACTAGCCTCTTTAGAATTCAAGACAACACGACCTAATTGTTATGTGCACCCTCTGCCTCGATGCTTCTTTCTATCTTCCTCTTTGACTGTTCGATTCTTTCGCACGTGGCCTCACAAAACTTCTTTCTCATTCTTTCGCTTTCGCATTCTCCCGTTAACGCTGCTAAGCTTCGTAGTGCGCTGGAGGGCTCGAGGGAGAGGTAAATTAAGAGCTCCTCTACGGTTGCGTCTCTTTACCGGCACCGCAGTGGCAAGAGGGAAGAGCGGATGCTTCTGTGTACGAGGAGTGAGGGACGGAAGCTCTTCGTCGGTGTACAGCTTTTGTACGAGGTTCGTACCGAGACAATTTTAGACACACTGTGGTATGCATGCAACTCGACTGCACACAAGAAGACAGAGGACACTCGTGAGTGATGCATACCCCAGAGTTGCGCATGTTTCACGCATTTCATGCTGAGTATTTCATAGGAATTTGATTAAAAATATTGCTCAAAAGACTTTGAATGGGTTTTATCTCTAATCAATAAACCTGTAAAAATTAAAAAAGAAAAAAAAACAAATAAAATATGCATTTAGAAGCTAAAGGAGACTGTTGCTTTAGAATTAAACATTAATTTGAAATAAATACAGCTATCCCGGATTACCCTCAAATGTATTAAGAGCAGTAAATTAAGTATTCTAATTAAAATTATTACCTAAAATTAATTCATTTTTTTTTTCGATTAATTTTTATAAACTTTTTTCAATCCAAAGTCCACTCAATTATAGTTTTTTTGCAGTTTAATTTAATGTGACTTGCTTCAGCATTTCTTATATTTGTTACTTCCTTCGAAACGAAAGAAGCTAGGTTTTCAATTTTCATTCAAGCAGTATAGATTGTTATTAATCAATTCAATAAAATTCAACAATATTCTCCAGTAATCATAGTTAAAATATATTTTTAAGTTTAACCTATTTTTTTAAGACAATGAAGTAGATAATAATAATGCTATTGGTTATAAAATAAATTATACACATCTATTTATGCAATTAAGGTAGTCCTTTGATGAATTTTTAATACGTTACAATTATTAGCATAAACCGTAACAGCTTTAGAATTTTTGGCTCGATCACCGAATGTTTATATCAAATAATAGTTGTTGAAAATTTGACACGTCCGCTTACTGCAGAACAATTGCGAAGTAATCAAATTCTGATTGAATGAAACTTTTGGTCGGTAATGTATACATAAAGTATACTTAAGCTTCAGTTTCTACAAATTTCATTAAAATAAGGAGGAAGCAATTTGCAATCATAGCATCAAATCCTTGCAACTAGCTTCCTCATTATTTTTCACATTCCACGAAGCTATCTCTAGGAGGAAACAAAAATTGATCAATATACTTCCTCATAGAGATGATTTACTGGAAGGTGAAAAATAATGAGAAGAATAATGAGAATGAGATCCTACTTTACAAGGTTTTACTTTGCATTCTTTTTCACATAATCTAATATGACTTAGCCAGCGTAATGCAAGTTTTTCAAAGTCAATTTTGATTGTTTCTAATACGTTAAGTCAATAAATAAAACATCCAAAATGAGTGTCTCCATATATGTAATGAAATCTTCGAAAGAGTCAACTTTTGAAACGTATTACGAAATAAATGTGCACGATAAAAATGCTAGAAATATTAGAAATCATTGTACTAATTCGTTATTTGTATTCTAATAAAAATATCCAATTATGAAGTTGAATTTGTTTTGATAGCCGTACTTCCTTAATACAACGGTTACAGGGTATACGGTGCATAGGATAAAACATTGCTTAAGTGTTCACAAGATGATTTTTACTATATGCAAGCCATCTTTACCATATGGGATGATAGTTAATGTTGACCAGAATTAATGATAAATCGGTTGCAAAATAATGCACCAGGCTTTCATAAAATTGGTAAAATTAATGAACAGAATTCCACTTAAACAGACCAAGTACAATTTTGTAAATTAATGGAATGATTACATATTTAGGAAATAATGTTGCAGAATAATGAGAGAACGTTGTCGTCGTATAAAACACTGGATATGTAAGTAAAAGCTGTCAGAAAGGATTAAACAATCTTCACGGAAAAAGCGTCGCGTCTTTCGGCGCCAAGAGGTAAACGTTTCGTTACGCAGTGTCAACAGCTGCCTGGCAGAGTCGTTGACATAATCCTATGTAACATCATTTTCGGCCGTTCGTATGACGGTCTCTCGCGCGGGAACAAGCCGGAAGGAGGAAGAACCGCGACAAATGACAGGGCGATAAAACGCTTTGCCTACGGCAGTCCTCGCGCGCGAGAGCCTGAGACGAGAGCGACGGGAGGGATTATGCGTATATTTTCAAGATATCGTGTTTGAGATCTCAGACACGATCCGTGTGAGCTAGCGAATTTCTCGGAGCAACGAAAACGACAAAGACAGAGAGATGAAGAGGAGAGAGAAAGATGGAGAGGAGTTTGACAAGGACAAATATCTCGCGGTGCGGTCTCGTCTCGCTCGAGCAATATCAAAACAGTAATAACGTTGAAGCCGAGAAATTGAGCGAGTCGTTCCGGTCGGTGGCGTCAAATTAACGCCCCGCGACGAGAGCCACAGAAGCTAATGCATTTGTGCGAACGATATGCGAGGATGTGCGTGTACCTAAATCATAAAGTAGGATACATCGCGAGGAGGAGAGCGCGTTCGCGCGCAACAGAAACCGCAATTACTTGACACGAGTCCTCGACGCGCCACGACGCCTCTCTTCAAAGCGAGCACTCCGGATGCACGGAAAGCAGCAATGAAGGAAAGCGCACGGGGAATGATAGAAAGAGATGTACCGCAGCTACCATCAGCGCCACGAATATAGATTTTACAGAGAAGAAACCGCGGATAGGGTGCGATGGTGCTGCTGAACAACGCTCTAAATCGGTATAACAAGACTTACGCTACAGGAGGGACATCAATCTACCCTGGATTACGTTTTGACGAATCGTCGCTGCGTCTTAAGATGAGACGAAATATGTATGGGTGCAAGAGAGATATATCGAAATGCCGCTACACGGCGGAATGAGAGAGAAACAGCTAATGCGTGTAAGTGTTGAGGTTTCGCCTCGTCTTAACCGCAGCTACGCACCGAGGGAGAATAACGTCTCTATAAAGTCTGGCTAAAATGATGTTTTGGCGAAACGCCAGTTCTGCGCTAAACTACCGAGCATGGCTCTTCGCTATAGATTCTTATATTATCGTGTGACACTACCGTATACATTTATGAAATAAAATATAATCACGGAGAGCGTGAAATTTCACAAAATTTAATTAAACATGCAATTGTGTTGAATAATATTTCTATGTTTATTTTTTAAAAATAAATAATCAATTAAACTATTGATTAACAGATTGTTTTTATGAATATTGTTGGAAAGCTAGTAACGAATCACGAAGGACATTTTGGTATCGGGGAGAGTGGGGTTTTCTTGTTTCCACATTTTTTTGAATGACGTTAAAACTACTTTTTTATCATTTAATTAAAATATCAATATATCCGATGTTTAATATGATAAAGTTAAACTTATCGATATTTCGAAATTATTCGTTTGTCACACTGATGTCCAATGGCCCATAGATTAGGTACACTGTGACGCGTAACGTAAAAGGCAGAAATTCATAAGATGGTACCCGTGATGGTCCTGTGATGGTACCTGTAACGTTTCGGCCTTGGTACCTCTGACAGATCTGTATCGGATTCTATGTAGACCACATTGCACGCGTGCAACGCGGGTTGAAAATTGCACTTTTCGAGCTATGACTAGTGCGCATGCGCACTTTCCCGACAGCTGCTACTTTTCTACCCTAGGGCAAAAGAGTAGCCTTTTTGCAACATAAGGTGCTCGGGTGGCGCCATCAGACGGAGATCAAGAGACACTCGTAGCTGTCGTCCTAATAATAATTAATAATCTTTCGTACGGAATATCCAACGAACAAAACAAAATCTGTGACAGCTCTGACTCTCAGAATTTTTGAGCTATCGTTTTGGAATTGCACATGGGATACAGCATCTTGATCATTGACCTTACGGATTGAATTCGGCCAAGAACGTTCCATGCGTTTTAAATTTCCAATTTTCAACATTAAAGGATACTGATCACAGCTGGTTATTTAGACATCTAAAAATTTTATCCGTGCAGTGGGGAACTCGCTTCACCCCCAATCCTCCCACCGGGGCTTCGCCCCTGGAAATCTCCTGGGCCATCCAACGAACTCAGCGAACGCTTCGCGACATAACCTATAGCGCGAGCGGAGCGACTGCGTTGTCACGAGTTTTTATTTATTTATATTGATTGTAACAATAATTGCGCTGTGGCATACATAACAATGTGGTAATTTCAACGAAGACGGAATAAAAATATCGTGTGCTACCTGGGAGGAAGCCTGATTGCGACCTCGTGTAGAGTGCTCTCGCAAACCTCACCTTCAGTCAAAATCGGGCACTTTCCTTCCTTGTAGCATAATAAACTATTTTTCACCCTCTATTATCATCGATATCAAATTAGAAAACAACATCTTTGTATCACAGTATGTACAATTAATCTAAGTAATTGCGAGTTAAGATCCACATGTACATTTCGTAACCGCCAATATTCTGTAACCTGTAATTCTTTATATTTTTTAATATTTTCTTTCTTAATAAAAGTTTGAAAGATTTGTTCAATGTTATTTTCGGAGGAAAGTAATTTTATTCGATACACGAAATCTTGGACATCAGCAATCACTGTTTCACGACAGAAATACTGGATTCCTCTTGAAATTTACAATATTTATCGAAAATATTTTTAATATTAAATAATTGCACATTGTTGTACGCACATTTGTATTTAACCAAGATATATCCCAACAAACTTCTAATAACCTTAATTATCACTGTATTACCAGGAGAAATACACAATAAATAATTATGACCTGTGAAAATTTACATCGCAATGCCTGATTGAAACTACAGAAGCTTTTTTTAATATGATTTTTTATTGTAATTGATTATCTTCGGTATATTAAACAAGTAAAACCAACATTCACTATTTCACATCAAGAGTACACTTAAAACTCCCAAACTGTCGCTTAGAATTTCGTGGTACAAAGTAGCCCACTCTCCCCTACAACCTATCACGTGTATCTTATGGTAATGAAAATGTAATAAGTTACACACATCTTTGAGAATGAATGTAACGATTAGAGAGTTGATAAAAAAAATGCTATCAAACGCATCGATTGTAGTGTCAAAAGTCGGCTGAACTAATCGACTGTACGACCACAAGGGCGCCAAGTTGATCCTCCTTATCGGGAGACATCTGTCGCATCGGTGACCTTCGGGAGAAAGGTTCCGATGTAAGCTTCGATCCTCTGGAGATCAGGTTGGATCTACTCTGACCGCAGAAGAACCCCTCGGGCACCCACCACTCATATACTCTATGCCTGTGCTACGGAGTCGCGCGCTTGGTCCCCCTGTCGAGCATGTCGTGTGTCTTCGCCCTTCCTTCCTCGCGACCAGTCAACCGGCCAAGCAGCTCGTTCCTCTGATGCGTATTCTTACATTGTCTTTCTCCGTCGTTCGCGACATCTTACGTATAGAGACTGTTGGTGTTGGAGCTCAGTGAGAGAGTGAATGAGCGGCATCGCTGTTCCTCTTCGGCACAGAAGAAAGCCGACGGTGCTTGCGAGAGACGGGGACCCCGACACTCTGTTTCTTTAATTGCGTTAATAAATAAAGGACGGTATCCGCGGGTCCGAAGAACGAGAAAGAGGGAAAGTTAGCGTGGACTCTTGGCGAGTCGCTCAGACGTCGTGCCACTAGGACGCAGAAGCTGAGACCAGAAGAAGACGATGCGAGGAATAAGAAAGAAGAGATAAATATACGCGTGTACGCATATGAAGATAAAGACTCGAGAATGAGCGAATATATAAACTGAAAAGGTAGAATATGCTAGCTGGTATACTGCGTTCGGAATAGGAATCAGCGTGGAAGAAACCAGCAGAACTATATCAGAAGATGATAAAAAAATTTAATGAATCGTTAATTTTATTAATAAATCGACATGTTAAACAAGTATTCGAATAAAAATATATTCAAAATAGGTTTTCGATTGAATAAATAATAAATGAACGTACTTTGATATGATATTACTTTTAGAAAATACTTATTACCATAAATATTTGGGCAATTATTCATAGATATTCATTCTGAAAATTATTTTGAATACATTTTTATTCGAATACTGCTTATCACTGATACGAAACATATATTTCAGATTTATTTTCCAGTAAAGTTTTATTTATTTAATTGAAAAGTGATTCGGTGGAATTAATGAAGGAAAGAATAAAGCAAACGAGAGAAGAAGTGAAAGAAGAAGAGGAACACGAAGATGTAGGAGAAGCAGAAGAAGCGCGATGCAGCGCCGCTATCTCGCATCTCGCGTAAGCAAATCGCAATATTTAACGCGATAGTTAGCCGTTGTGGCATCGCGCGAACTGGCCTGTGTGTTGCTGCGGCATCGTCGCGGATGAGGCCGCGGAGCCGATCCGCGCCCGGTTGCGGTGGACATGCCCGAGAAGCATATTTCAGTCGCTGCCGGAGTCTTTTCTGCCGCGAGACCGTATGCGCGCGCTCTCTCTCTCTCTCTCTCTCGCCGGTTCAAGAGAAACGAATAGATAGAAAGAGAGAGAGAGGAGAATCTCGCGACTACCCGCCGTTGCCGACGCATTCCACGCGTGGGAAACAATGCGGACTGGCTTCTTTGTACATGTGGACGTGTCGCGGGTGGCTGTCCTCTCTGTCTCGCTCTCTTATGCATCGTCTTCTTGTTTTCTTTCCTCTCTTTCTGTTTAACCCGTTCTCACACACCCGATACTCCAACCGAGCTATCCACTCGCACAGTCAACGAATTACAATATGGTCAACTGTGTGTATACGCTTGACCGGACACGAACCGAACAGAATTTTGGGTCTTGCGCGCTCGTTCGATGCTGCCGGTAGTTCGGCGGTTCGTCTTTACTTCTATAGCTATAGATACACGACTAGATGAGTTTGCTTGCTCAGCGGTGGCTTCCAGTCGCCTTGTTTCTTGTCATCACGATCGAAGCCCTCGATTAGGTGGTTGTCGGTGGTTTTCGCTTATTCTGGTTTTTTTTGTTGTCTTGTGTGTGTGTGTTTTTTTTTTAAATCTTTTTTTTTATTCTACTTCCCTCGTTTTCGATCTCTGTCTCACGAGTTGTCCTTTTCTATGTTGCAGAAAATATATCGCCGATGTCCATGAGAAACTTCCCACCGTCCTTCTGGAACAGTCAGCATCCAGGTGACGTGTACGAGTATCCCACGGATCCCTGGCATCCCCATTACCCACAGTATCACCACAGGTGAGTCGAGCTCCGGATATTTAAATGCGAATTCGAGAGTGATTAATGCTTCTTTCGAATCTGCTGTTACGCTGGGGTCTATCGGACCCAATGTTGATTTACGTACTGTTCTTATTTTATCGTAAAAATATCAACATTTTTTCTGACTTTTCCAAAATTGTAGAACCACAAGTACGATTACGATGGACATATAATTGATTCGTTCGAATAAATATATTTTTATCAAATATTTTTTTAAGTTTCAAGTTTAAATTAAGTTTAACAGCGATATGATTTAATTCCTTGAAACATAAAATTGCAAAATATTTCAACTCGATGTATTAAATTTTGATATCCCTTTTATATCACAAGTAATACAAAAAAGAAAAACATAACTTCTACACTTGTAAACCAACGGACCGAGCGCAACAGGGTTAAATAATAAATTGTTATTAACAATTACATCTGTCTCGATGTAAAAATATTTTATAACTATCTTACATTCGAATTCACGAATGTATATTTCAATGCGTTTAACGACATTTTAGAGCGGTGCACGAATACCATCACCACAACATGGCGGCAGCGAGTTATGGTGGTTTACTTCTCGGTGGTGCGAGGGGTTTAGGCCACCACACGTCACATCACGCGGCTCATCACGCGCACGCAGCCGCCGCCTCCTACAAGGATTGGACGTCGGCGACGCCCTCGCAATCCCTCGTGGACGCTTCCTCGGCACCCCCATATCCCCACGGTCCGTACGCACCCCTTTCCGGTGAGTATTGGACCTGAAAGTAAACGCTTGCGTCCACCATTGACCGATACAAGGTCCTTGCGCGTATTCATAATTACAAAAGTCGCGAAAGATCGAGAAGTAAACGTGTTAAATTTTAGCTAGACGCATCGAGATATCTTTTAACGGCACAAATTTTGCGTGTAGAAAATGTACAATCAAGAAAAAATTTGTTATCAATAACGAATACATCTTTCACTGATTAACTAATTAATTAATCATTCTAAATGATTAATAATTCAAGTAAGCCGAAAATAAACGAGTAACAAATTAAAGGATATTAGATCAATATATAATTTATTATTATCGGCAGTTAATATCTTTCCATTTATCAGTAGTGAATTTTCTGGTGTCTCATTATCCTGTTTCTAATGATTCTGGTTAGTAATCGAACACCTAAAACAACAGTGAAGTATCTTGCGTATTCTTCTCACTTTATAATAGATTAATTTGTACAGTCGACGAGAGAGTAGATAGATAGCATAGTAGATGGTTATATACACCGATTATATTATTATAATGTTCATTATTATTTGCCTTCTGTGTATATCTATACAGTGTTAAACACACACACACGCGCGCGCGCGCACAGAGAGAGAGGGAGAGAGAGAGACACACACAGACGCGCGCGCGTACAAAGACACAAATGCATATACAAGCATATAGACACACAGTGAGAAATATGAAACTGACAGATACCGGGGTAGAAGTGCCAACACCGATCCCCTCAGATTAGTCAAAAAAATCTCACTTGTAAAATTGTTATTTGTACAATGCCAAGATATTTATAATAGATTACGAGATGATTGAAGTAATAAAGAAACGATCTATGAATTGAGAATTTTTTTTTTTTTCTATATTGTACTAATATAGACTAATGTCCATATATATATATTTATATTTATATATTTATTTGTTTATATATCTTTATATTTATATATATATATATAAATCTTTGTCTTGCCTTATTGTTGGGGCGGTGTTGGCCCCACTCCTACCCCTTGCCCGTTTGCTTTTTTGCAACCTCTATTCTTACGTATGCTTCGTTTCATGTTCTATTTTTTTATACAACAACCGTATTATTACACATATTGGTATAGTTTCAGACTATTAAAGTAGAAGGAATACAAAAAATTGCAACAAAATTATTTTCTAATGTGAAAATTTTTAAAAGTCAAAATAATACTGTTATCAATGAAAGGATATCGATGTTATTATGTAGCCTTTATCATTTCTATTGTTCCATATGAAACGCTTAGTCCATTATCAAAATTGTTTTGTATCATAATATTCAATCAGGATACAATAATTCGATTATGAGGACTACATTTGACATTGATTAATTATTAATGAAAGAACTGGAAAATCAGGCTCCCAATGATAACTCCGTACAGTAAGGTACTGTTGCTGTATTCTTACTCTTATATACAAACTAAAAGCAATTCAAGCTTCGAAGGGCTTCTTTCCCGCCTACTCCACTTATAGATATATAACATTCTATGTATACCGCTGTGTATATCCGGGGACGAATGCTGTGTCTTTGGTCGTCGTACATGCTCGCTACTGCTGCTGATGTTGCTGTTGGGTCCCGTGGCTGTATGCCAGGCGTTTCTACACGGCGCGGCAAGATCCCAGCAGGCGAAGGAGAATGGCAGGATGGGTTCTTAGCGACGGTAGAATGGCGCGCAGGTAGGGCAAGAAAGTCGGGCGGTCCTTCAGATCCCCGCAATTAATAAGAGCTTAATGGGGGCCGCGCGGCGTCCGATAGCGCTCGCCGCTCTGCTCCGTTCGTTTCGTTCCTTCGTTCTCTAGCTATCTCTCTCACTCGCGTCTTCCCTTCTTTATTCTAACTATACTATATGGTGTATAAGCAAGAGCACTCGGAATCATTTCTTTTCCTCTTTCTCTTCTTCTCGCTCCCACCGAAATGATCGTGCGCGACAAAAAGGCAACCGGGAAACGGGACCGTAAAACATTTTGCTCCGCTCGCTCCCCGAATCGAGAGCGAGAGAAGTGCTTGGGACACGTTTGCAAAAAGGCCGCCGAAAGGGCAGCCTTTTCCCTCGCTACTCTTGTTCTTCTTTTTCTCTTCGGTGCCTCTCATAACTATCAAATTATATAAGACACCGCAGGACACCCCATGGAGCTCTCGCGGTCTGTACATTTACAATTCGTAGCAGAGGTCCTATCGACGAATAGGATTAACGATGCAGCCATTGGCACTTTATAACGTGTCTCTATTGATTGGTCGATCTGTAATCGACTGGTACACGAGAATACAAATCCATTTCAACTTCCACGAATAACCACTAATCTTTCCTAAATAACCATTGCGGAATAGCAATAGAACGTTTTACCAACGCGAATGAAAAGTGTCTTATGGAACACTATTGAAAACGTGCCATTCATTGTCATTGGGCTACGTAGACTTTTTTCTAAGTGTCGCTAATTGAAGAGTTGCTTTATCTCAAGGAGCTCTAACGTATTTTCTAGGAATACATAAACACAAACAAAAAGTTTGCCGAGTCGAGCCTTGCACGTGGCTTCCTCATTCTTTCGATCCGTTGTCCACTCAGCCTCTTCTATAAGTCCGTCGATCAACTTTGGTTTACTCTTAGAAGATGCTTTGTGGACGTTGGACAAAAATAATAATTCAACGTTTGAAGTGGCAGTTCTTCTGTATTTTCTACAAACTTGAGTCCAAAGTTTTAGAAAATTGAGAGAATTGTCGTGTTTAAAAATTGAAAACCCTATCAAATCTGACATTCATGTATATCGTAACGACCGAACGAAATTAACAACACGTATATTTGGGTTTGGAACAGATATTATCAATTTCAACAACAACTAATAACATTTATTACCGATTTTGATATTTCATACGTCCGTACTCTACGATGTTCCAGCCCAGAATCACTTGAAGGGACAGTTCTTTTTTATTTTTTACAGACTTGAATTCAAAGTTTTCGAATATTAGAGACTTGTCATGTTAAAAAATTTTAAACCCCATGAAATCTGGACGTTCATATATATCGTAACAACCGAGAAATATTATTAATTACAATAGTGACTAATAATATTTATTTCCGATTGCAATGCGTGGTATATCCGTACTCTACGACGTTCTAGTCAAGACTTACTTGACATCACGATCAACTGTCAACTCGGTCGCTCGTCAACTATCGATCTCCAAGCAATATCGGTGATTCCTATGCTATACTCTCAATATTCGTCACAATATTTCCATGAGAATTACGACAGATAAAGAGCTCTAGCAGCTTTAATTGTCTGTCTCATCATAACTCGATTGACATACGGATTCTCAATCTAGAGATATTGTATTTCTACGACTATAAGAGTGATATAACTAATTAAAAAATAGAATTTGCCATAAAATATATCTTTTTCTGTGAGAAAGCGATAAAGGGGCTCCTGAACATGTGACAGCGTCCATGATGGTCTATTATGGTGTCATTAGTCAACAACACTAGACTTTACCTTAAAAATATTTCAAATATGTGTCCAACAAAGTGCTAACGTCTCAAAGTCCCATTCAATATTGATGTCGCGTTATAATCGAGCAGTATGAATTGTGTTATTGTCATTAGCATGCATGGGAATCCAATTGGGTTAATCTACTGCGGCACGTTCCATTCGGTCATTCAACAATCGATCAACCGTGCGATAAAAAAGCACCAAGTCGTAACATATATACAGGACGTATCATCGTAGTGCTAGACGACAGAGTCATTTTGATTTTTATTCTTCCCGCACCAGCGGTGTCCCTCTAATAATCACTGTTTTATTTTTCTAATAACGGCTTAATAAACGTTCAACGTTCATCGGCAATCTAGATCATTATACGTGGCTGGTGCATGAACCCCCCTTGTGTAGACCTCCTTCGTGTCAGCATAGCGAACCGGTTGACGACGGTCAAAAAAGTTGTTGCCTGCCAGGAGACTACCTTGCATAGCAGTTCTGATGAGCTCGGAACTCTCTAATGACACGATTCCTGGATCAATGTCAGGGATGCAAAGATTTCCTACGTTATAATTGTTTCTATCTGCGAATGCTGAACGCATCCCTGCATTTAGAACGAGAAACTTTCGTCCACGTTGTAATCTAAGTACAACATTCTGTGTAGCAACGTTACGAACTTACGAGGGGCATTAAGAAGGAAATGAAAAATGAGCAAAAACTAAAATAAAACCAACAAAGTGGCGAGTATTAACCCCCGCAATGCTTCACCGTATATTTATTGCGCGGATCCAATCATCCTGGTTTTCTTCCTGCAGCTGCATCGTCCTCGTTTACGTCCTCATCCTCGAAAACTCGATGTTCTCGTCTTCGTCCTCTTCGTCATTCCTGTGTTTCTACTTCTGGCCACGCCCCGTCACGGTTTAAGGCCACGCCCGTTCAGTTGCACTGCGACGCACCATGATACGCCCAACAGTCGACGAGACGTTCGATCCCTGGAGTTTCTCCACCGGGAGTACACACGGTCACGCGATATCTCGTGTCGAATGCACGAAAGTCAAGAGAAATTGGTATATAATTTTCAACGATTTTTATTTCAAATTCTCGAAAGATCTATTATCTCGACTTAACATGTTGGGTCTGCTTTCGACTTTTTGTATTCGATTTAGGAAATTTGTTATAATCGAACTCTAATCCAATTTTTTTAAAGCTAAAAAAAAAACGAGATCATATAACAATTCATAGAAAAATTACCAATTAGTATTAACATTGGAAAATGCTTGGAATATTTTTTAAAAAATTATCCAATTATTTTGAATTGCAACAAAGTTCTAAAACGTAAATTTTTGTTAGAAAAAATTGAATGGACAGTCTCGAAACTGTCTTAGCATAATCAATGCTAAGATCGAAGAAGTTGAAGATGAATTTAGAAAGAAGGAAAAACAATAGACCCGATCAACAATTTCTTGCTGTTATTATTCATTTGTTTTTGAAGCAAAGATGAAATCAATATTTCCAGATTGAAATTTCTTCATGGGGAAAAGGCCAGCGACCCTCGTTCCTCTTGATAGCTACCGTAGCGTGGCGTGTAGACTCCAAAATCGATAGTGCGCTGGAAGGTTCCCTCACCCTCGTCCTCTTCCCTTATGTTTAAACTACCCCAGCAGTCGCGGGATGTCACTGATTCAACCCTTGGTAGCCATTTGTTAAAGTCTTGCTTTTACACTTTCTCAGAAGGTTCCATTATATCTGCACACAGTTTTGGTACTGGCTCGCTACACAGAAACCAACTCAAATTCTCGGATAGCAACATCGACAGCCTACACACTAGTTTCCGATGCAATTTCTAAAACTGCCACGAATTTTAGACCCTCACTCCATTCAAGTTGGTTCATGGCACGCGAGAGCCACTGTTATGTACCACTCGAATCATCCGATAAACGTTCCAGAACTAGCTGGACGCTGAGACAGACGGATCATCTAGTAAACCTGCTGGAGCTAGAGATATACCGCTCAGTGGTCTACCATAGCTGGCGCTATTCACAGTGTCCGTCACGGTATACTCTCGCCGATTAAGAGCCGCCGTTTCTCGCGACAACGATACGTGACCAAACGGGTTCTCCAAGAATTTGCTTAGAGGAATGCCGACAACGATCGCTGTTCAACACACAACTAGACTGACGGTATCGCACGCCAACAGCAGCCGTTCCACAATACCCTGGCTGCTATATTGTTTCACATGTTGTTGTACTATATTATCACTGCTGTATAGTTTGTCATCACTTTGAATTTTTTCTCCAGGTGGATGCAATAAAATTCGTGTGTCTGAGGAAAGGCTCGACTGATCATGCGCGATTGCATCCAATTAATTGATCGTTCGAAGGATCCATTTATCTTTAATGAAAATAATAATTATGGAAGTGTCGATAAATCATTGCATGGATTATGGAATTTAGCAGACATCGTTTTTTCAGGACATCGATATCTGCATTTATTCTTGACCATGAATTCCTCTCCGGTTTTCACATATGGTATTGTTCTCCACTATTCACTCACATGGTATTGTCCTCCACTTCTAATTCTCATCGACTTTACTGATTACGTTACTCAAAACTTTTCAGAGTTTACTAATAGCTGAAGGTATTAGCAGTTTTTAAAAATAATGTATCCTCTTCGTATAGTTGATAGATTCCTCTGATAGTCTCAACGAATTCAATGTATGTGTAACTTTCAAAGAAACATCTTTCGGGCTATAAAACTGAGTCGATGTTCTTCGACTTTCCTGGAGTTAGAGGACCGACCGGGCGAACCCGCGAAACAGAAAATCATTAGGCCTCCTTAAATTTAAGTGCATGGCCATTACGTCTGAGTTTGTGAACAAGATAAACACAGCTATCTTCTGGTAACTGCGATTCGTTTAAGTAGGAGTGCCGGTTAAACCGCGAAGAAGTTTACGTTCAATCTCCTCTTCCCTGGTTTACAGTTTTCTCGCGAGTAATTATATAATTGCGTGAATTAACCTCGAACAGGCATAAATTGACGAACGTTTAAGCGCGATTAAGTGAAATAAATCGCAATTACAAGACTACTACAACGGCAACGACAACGACGAGAGCCTTCGAACGTTGCGTAGATGGTCAACGCCTCTGCAGTAATTGCTGGAATCATGCAGACCCCTTATGCCGCTAATTCCAGCAGATCACATTCTTCGCTCCTTTCCAGCACCCTGGGATAGTCATTAATTTTTCAATCGTGACTAAGACTAGAAAAACATTTGATTTATTTGATCATCCGATGTGGATATGAATAATTCATTTTTTATACTTGGATCAGTGCAATATATATCGCTTGACCTTGTTACTATCACGCCTTCTTGTGATTAGACCGTCCGAACGATACTGCACTTCCTTCAGGAGTCATTCCTTCTATGATTTATTAGCTTTCCCTACCGTAATACCATAGATTCTCTTCAATATTATATACAACTTCCAACTCCTTCACATACACCGCCGCTCGCTACAAATTCTTTCGCCTTAAGTGCATTTTTTAGACCGTCGATTTATCGTTACCATTTTCTACCTTGTAGCTTCGTACAGAATTTCGACTGCATATTCTTAAATCAATAATAAATAATCATACATCAAAAACAATCGTATAATCTTGATTCAGTTTTGGAGTTGTACTTGAGATGCATAAAAAACTTAATTGTGCAGAATTGCCTTTTCTTTCCGGTGAAGGTTTAGAAGATGAAATAAAATCATCATGCATCTTTTAAATATAAGTTACGTGGAAAATAATAGAATTTATCGAAAAGAACAATTAACTTATTTTTCTTGTGAAATAAAAAGTCTTAAAATATTAAACAAGGCAGGTCATAATGTATACTCGGGGCTCGAGTCTTGAAACATGAATAAATCTAAAATTCAGTTAACTTGATGTACTTAAGTTTTGAAGTAGTTATACGTAAGAATAAACTTTGTTCAGCTGCGGTAAAACGTATTCGTAAATTCTCGGATAGAGGCAACGGCATGAATGATATATGAAGCTCAGACTAGTAGGATAAAAACAGAAGATCGTTGTCGAATTCGCGACTACTTCACTGCGCTGAAGAAATGGGCGTGAT
The DNA here is from genome assembly GCA_963942595.1 of Cylloceria caligata. Lineage (NCBI taxonomy): Eukaryota > Metazoa > Arthropoda > Insecta > Hymenoptera > Ichneumonidae > Cylloceria > Cylloceria caligata. The sequence goes on along the minus strand of OZ012704.1, from coordinate 70,080,958 downwards.
GTGTGTGTACTGCACCACCATCACCACTACTACCACCACTATTGTTAGCAATAGCAGAGGGGAACACGAGAGAGTGTAGCGTGTTCCTTCGCGGAGGGCCTTGTTACGACGAAAACGTGTTGAACCCGTGACGCTGGATATGCCTGCTTCGCTTGCATTCGCCCAGTTCCACGAAGAATCTCGCTAATTTCACTCCTTTTCCTCCGCCGCTCTCTAACTCAACGCATAAAATCTTACGTATGGGGGGAGGGACCAACGTTTACCTTTGTTCTTAAAATTATAATTATTCAACCCTTATATTCTATCTAAAGTATCTACGGCTGGTTGATTTTGAAAGCCGAGAATTTTTGTGTGTGTATCTTTTTGTTGCTTAATATCGTTTGTATTTTTCGAATGACCAGAATGCCATGGAAATTGTATTTCTCATTCGTTTGAATCGTTGACCACAAAGCTTTCTCTCTATGAAGAAGTTAAAATTCATTGACAAACGAAGCTGTGTGGATGACGCCAACATAAGAATAGAGGAACAACGTGCAAGGTTTTAATTTACAAGTTTCAAAAAAATGTTACGTTTACAGCTGATTAAGATTAGGGGATTAAGATCAATTAAATTCAATCGAATTTCTGCAATCTGTAAGATCAACACAGATGCTCTCAAGTGATAAGGAACGTCCTGGTTCAAATGTACCCCGTGTAATCAACCTGGTAGCAGTAATTTTTAAAAAATGTGGACGATTAGTTCATCATTTTCTTTGATGCGGGACCGAAAGACCAAAAGCGGGTAAGAGTTGCGACCGAGTTAACATCGAGTCTAAGGGGTGAATTTAAATTCCTCGATGCTGGCGGAAGCATATAGTGTGTAAGCATATAGGAGTGGCAGTATGGTACAGTAGCGTACGTTGTCGCATCCTGGCACGCGCCTCGAAAATGGCGGCGTGACTGACGTCACGTGATTCTGGCGAGGAACCAAACACGAGAGGAGGTGAAAAGAGAGGATAGAACGATGGAGCGCGAGTGAGAAGGAGAGAATGGAAATCCACCGGGTTTTGCTGTACCGGGGATGGTCAACGCCGTCTCGATTGGTCAGCAAGCCGAATGGAGGGAGTGGTCGCCACCGAGGCAACAGCAGCTACATCGATCTCTGGACGAAGCTCTTGCACGATCTCTCTCTCTCTCTCTCTCGATATACGCGTCCCGAAACATCACCGAATGAAGTTTATGCAGCTTTGTGAAATCCACCCTATAACACAAAATGAAAATATTATGTAAAACTTCAAATTTGCTGAGAAAAAATGAAATTTTTTTATGACACATCGAAATTTTCTACATTAACTCGGAACGTATAAATGAGATGTAAGAAATTTAATGAATATTTGAAAGCGTCGCTGGATATGCGCGTTTTTAAATCTTTGCTCTTTAAAATCTATTAACCGAATTTAATCTGTTTGTTCCATCGAACGCGACGTCGTGGCAAATTTGCTACTAAATTCAAAGAGTCAAAGTTTCCTAAACGAACAAACAAAGTAAAGACCGAGAGCGGACGAGTCGGAAGACTTATAGACTTAATTTCCTATTAATGGCTGTTAGTGTGGTGGCAGACTTCCGTAGTACGAACGTCCGACCAATTATTTCAGAAGTATAGCACCGGCGTTGTGGAGTCGGTGGAGAAAGATAGAGAGATGACGATAGAAACAGAACGTTCTGTCCTTTACCACACGCTCACCGCTCCGGGTTTATTGGATTCCTGTCTGCGCAAGGGCTGAGGGTCAGACCTCTATTGATAAGGGTCATCACAATGCCGCTTCTCCTGCTGCTTTTCGTATATGTAACCCCTGAATTCAAGGGTGATGCACACGGATTGATGAGCCTTTTTCTTCTCTTACTCCTTTTCACCGCTTCCCTCATTCCGCCTCAATGGACCATTCAACTAGAATTTAATTCAACTTCAACCTATGATTTTCACTGCCGCAGCATTGATGCACCTAATTCATTTTCTGGTAATTCAACTCTTCATCCTCTTTGGGTTGATATTGTGATTTTTTTCCTCGTAGAGGAAGCTTTGTGATGGTGAACATTTTTTTTTCCATTTTTCAATTTAAACGTGTTCAAAATGTCTCAAAACGTCAACTAATCATATTTAGAAAAAATGTCCGGATGTATGTGTGGGCGTGCGCGCGTGTCTGTGTGGTGTGTGTGTGTGTGTGTATGTATGTATGTATGTATGCACTGTAAAACTCAAACGGCTATAACGCGACAACTGTTTGAGGTACAGTGCTTCCGTTTCTCTCAGATATTAATGTATAAAACCTCTTTAATCACTACAATTTTTGTCGAAATTACTCAACAATTATAAATTTTACGGTATCTTGAAATTAAAAAAAAAGTGTGTTAACATGCTCTAATTTCCGTAAATTTTAAAATTTCTGGCAAATTAAAAAAATATAAATAGAGTATCATAAAAGGACGGTTCTTACTGAATTCGGAAAACGTTGGCCAAATGGTTCAGATTTTATAAATTCTGAAATTTTTTGAAAAATCGTCAAATCGCTCTAATTTTTGCAACGTTCAAGATTTCGTGCTCATTTTTTTTTTTTTTTTTTTAATCGATTATTATAAAAGTAATGTTGGTATACATTTTGGAGAGAATCGGTCAAACGGTTCGGATATTAAAACAAGCTGCAAATTGAAACTTGCAAATTGCTTCCTCGACATTTCCCACGATGCTCAAAGCTTCCTCTACGAGGAAACCAAAATTAGGAAAGATACTTCCTCGTAGAGAGGACTTTGAGCATCGTGCGAAAGGAAGCAATTTTCAAGTTTCAATTTGCAGGTTTTTATTGCAAATAAATAAAATATTATTATCGTCAGTGATGCCAAGTTAACTATAAATCTCTTGGATTAAAAATCCATAATTAGTGGACAATCTCACAACTAGTAACAATAAATGAAATTAACAGTTTTTATAAAAAAAATCAATCAACAGTTATAGAAAATATTATATCATAAATAACTTATTTATTTATTTTCGATTCGGCGAAACATTTATTCGAAGGAGGGATTTGGATAGAAAAATTATATCCAAGTTGTATAAAATATCTAAAAATATCTGGCCTCCATATATTTCTTTCCAGAACGAGACTTTCTTTCACCACCAAGACTTTCTTATCTTTGCTTTATTTTCCACAAGAAACATGCCTTAGGCAGTTTCCGGATTCTCTTTGATCCAAATACGGATGCATACTATATAGAAGCATCGAAATATTCATAAGCGAGCATTCGACTGTTCGCGAGTCCCTGCTCAGCATCTATATATATCCACGTATTTCGCCTTTGTGCGCATCGTTCACTTTGAGGTTTCACCAGCGGAGATTTCTCGGCGATATGACCAAGAATATGAGGGGGAATCGGGGCAAATCCTACAATAAAATTCAATTAATTCGGCCGACTGTTCCTCCATCATCGAAAATTATTATTGGTTAATGATCGTCACTATTATTACTTTAATCTCCGTGAGATATTAATCTCTGGGTCTCGTATTCTCGCGGAAAATTGTTAATAACGCTGTGGTTGTGTGCATTACCATTATAATATAATAATAAATTGATAATAGATCATGAAGGCGCTCCGAGTATTAGGAGAACGCGTGCTATGTATATAACCGACGTGACCACCGACTACGAACTATATATTTGACCTGGCAGCTAACACCGACAATATAATGCCTACCGACGACAAATATGTGGAGCATTATCCACGGACAAAATGGAAACGAGGGTGTTTCGTACCCTAACCTGCCTAGGCTATATCTGCAATGCCGTACATACACAACCCTGTATCTGCACCCCGACGAACTATAGCAAATAGGGTGTCTCGGCTAACCCGGACAATATTGCTACTATTTGCCAAGTCACGGAGTCACCGCCCTTACGCTATACGCTCTGCAGATTGATGCTACTGCAAGAGCTTGTCTGGTCTGAGGGGTGAAGAAGACCAGCAAAACGATTAACGTGTACGAGTCGTAGTAGAAAGGGAGAAAGGGAGAAAGAATAAAGGATTTTTTAAAAACATTTTTCATTCATTGTTTGTCGTAAAATTTAAACATTTTTCGTGACGAATAATTAAAACCATTTAATATTAATTACGTCAACTGACTTATGTCGACTTGTTTTGTGATGTAATGTATCATCAGCAACAACATAAAAAATAATAATTACGCTACAAAAATGTAGTTAAAACGAAAACTCAATATAACGGGAAATAAAATTCAAAATGAACGTAGTTATAGAATTTGAAGAATAAATTATTTATTCTCTTATGAAATTGCCCATCAATAAAATTAATACACAGAGTTGTTATATTGTGGGATATTATTGTCATTTATATTTTTTTTTACAAATATTCATAAATATAAACACTAAAAATAATATTAAATCTCTTTTTATGTCTCATCCAACCCCTCTAATAGCTTCGATGTCTTCTCTATAATCTCTTCCCTAACCTCTTCTTTGGTCCAACGATTTCTCGCATCATATCATGTGTACGATCATTTTCTGGCTCAGTGAGTTTCCATCAAATAACACTTCTCGCTTACCACTCGTGCGCGCTCCGACGACGCCTCACTGCTCTCTCGCTTCGATGTCATCTCATGATAAAACATATTGTTCACTGGTTCGAGGCACCATAATATCTCAGAAGGAGACCAATCTTCCAATACACAGAAGCTACATCACGCACACTTACTGTGTAGTCTGACACGCTCGCATTTCCGCATCGATGACGCGCGAGTGACTTCGAAACAGGTAACGCTACGCGTGTTGACACGTGTGCGCGTTGCTGGTTAATTAACGGTGTTTTACACGGTGATCTTCAAACGGCAGTGACCGATCGTTCGCGAATAGATATGTCTACTGATAGTTTTATTTGGGAGTAGAACCCACGATGCGCATCGTTCTCACCGATGCATTTATCGAGATATACCTGGGAACTTGATACACGCGACCTATTTGCCTACAGTTTAAGTTTTTATGGCAGGTAGGACACGCGTCGACACGTGTGCACTGCAGGATATATACCGTCGATTGATGCATCCAGAGATATATCGTGATGCTTCGATAAAACACAAAAGGTTTTGATCGTTCTCACATTTCCGCGCTTCCATATTGCATTTACTTCTTTATTGTTACGGCTCTTCAATATTCATAATCAAATTGCAAGAAAGAGCGGCAACTTCAGATCAATGGCCAATGAAGCGATTAATTTTCGTTAGGGAAGAACCGCTGTAAATTGCAATTTAAGTGGGAAGCTGTCGTCCCGCTAATAACTAAAAGGTTAATAAACCGTTTACTATTGGAGATTCGGCAAATTACGGATGTATCTCTTAATTTTTGAGATTCCTCGATCTTTGGTTAATATACAGAGTTAGTTGCGCCTTTTGAGATACGAGGGACATAGATGCCAATCGGAAAGACCCGAAAGCACTATCTCGCTCCGATGATCTAGCGAGTTAAGCTTGTTGCGCGGGACGTATTGAGATTCTCGAGATAATATAAGCTAACATGAGATCTCAACTGGTCGATCTTCGGTGACGTCGCACGTCCCAGCGAGAAATCCGTGACCGGTCTTGGTGTCTCTTTGGCTCTCAGGCTCCAGGCGCAAGAGAGAGATGCTCACGAATGAAAAGAAACCCCGTAATAGTAGTACAGGCTGCTGTACCGTGTCGCTCAGCAGGCGCCATCACGGAATCCGCACCCTCGCATCACTCATAATCTTCGGTTCTCAGCTTTCTCTCTCACACACACACACACACACACACACACACACACACACACACACACACACACACACACACACACACACACACACACACACACACACACACACACACACACACACACACACACACACACACACACATACACACACACACACACACACACACACACACACACACAGCGCGCGCACACACTTTCTCACTCTCTCCAAATATATAAATATACCAACTTACTGGTTGTCTCTAAAACAATTTAGGATTATATTAATTATCAGTTAAATTAAACTATTAAAATATAACCTCAATTCAAATATTATAATAAATCTTATATTATATATAAGTAATTTTTATGAATGTCCAAACGAGACCGCTTTCAGACCGTTCGAACAAATCGAATTCACATCGCTAGGTAATGATCACTGATGCGGTTACTCTTGCTATGTTTCGGGACTTGTATTTTATTTTTCACGATTATTTACACTCTTAGTCTAAAGAAGGTTCCAGACACGAATGATATACTTGTTATTATTGGAATACAAATATGTAAATAAAATAATAACTAAATAATTCAACAAATTTGATAATATTACTTTATTCTCAGAAATATCGTAGCCCTTTGTATTCATTCAATATTCGTATAGAAGTTCACGAAATAAAAAATATAAAATAAAAATATGAATATTCTAAATGTTTAAAATACCCTTTAGCGATTCTTTTCTTTTTGCGTTATTAAGTTTAACATTTTTAAATCAGGGTTATCTCGTACTTTTTAATAACAAGCAATTCACGCTGAATTACAAAATTTCATTCGATTTTTTAAATTCTTCGTTTTGCTTTGCTTATTTTTAGATTTCGGATTATTTAATTTTGACTTAGGTGTCGATTTTGATAAAGTTTTATCTATTGAGATACACAATTTGAAAATAACATAACAACATTTTCTCACACCAGTTTTATTCTTTCTGTTTCAGGCCTGGATCCTCAGGTTCAAGATTCAAAGGATCTCTACTGGTTCTAGAATTAAAAGGATCGGCGAGTTCGGTGCGAAGGAAGTCTTGTTATATGCCGTTGAATTATGTATACCGAGCGCGTTAAGGGTCACACGAAAAGTGAACTTCCCCGAGGTGTGAACAATTGTATATAGTGTTACCTAAATCTTTTAAGGAAACTTACTATTAGATATTAAAGATGAAAGAAAAAAAAACAACTAAAAACACAAAATAATTAAAGTATTAGGTTTATAGTGGGTAGGTATTTCCGAATGCGCGCGCACTATCTACCTTTATATAGTGACTGCCGGCCGCCGACGCTGATAAGAGATCTCTAGTTCATCACGTGTAGCGTGTAGGCTATTATTAGTTATATTGTATATGTTTTTAAATGCCAATTGCGTTAGCCGAACAATCGTCTCGTCTTCGTCATAAAAAAAAATGGATCAATTATAATCCAATCGGTAACAGAACGTGAGATAAATTTATTATATCTCATGTGCTACGATTTACATATTTCGGTTATCAGAGTGAATAGAGATTGTGCGACGAACGCAAGGGCTCGAGAAAAGTATTTATTGACCAATGATCTTGCCATACTATATCACTACTACTATTGTAACATAAATAACAAGCGCCACGTGATTAAACTTAAAATATAATTATAATTTTTGTTCGTTTTCAATTAATTTGATTGTCATATGATGTTAAATATTTGGGATATTTTATAGTTTCCCGTCATCCGCCTGGTGTTTATTTAATCATTAAAGAGACGCACTGATACTACGCAATGGACACCTAAGTACCTATTCACCGCACAGGAAAATATAACGTCACACATCATGCCTAACGATGACCTACGTAAGCGCACCATTACCTATCATGTTATCATCGTAGGTGTTGAATAAACGAAAAAAATTATTATCTAAAAAATTGTCTGAATCGTCCATTTGTAGGTAACCTGCATATTTTGGTCGATTTAATTATCTGATATGTTGCGTAAATTGTAGAATCTTGAGTTCTTCGTGTTTTGGGCTCGTTAAGCTAGTACGGGTAATTAAGCGACTCAACGAATTTATAGTAATTCACTCGCCCCTGTATAAGTCGGTGATTTAATCGAGCGTTTAATGAGAACGTTTAATTAGATTTGCCAGAGTCGAGGACGAATTAAAGTAGGAACTCGAATCTGCTTGTCTCGAGTTTCCAGAGAACTAAAACGTCTTTCTAAATGCATGGAGTCGATGCTAATTATAACGAGACGAGAGAATCCTTCGTACCTCATTAATCTTTCTCCCCATATGGCCAACACAGAGGAGTAAAGGAAACACGTGTAACGATATTTCTCGGATTGGTCTGTCGGACTCTTTGGGAAAAAGATTCTGGACATCTGGACTCGGGTATCCTGCGGAAAAATAGTTCAATATTAAATGAAACGAGCCGATCTTTTACTCGACTGTCGCATGTGTGTAACGATCATCTCTTGGGTCAACGATACAGTCATTGGCCTTTTTGTCGAATTTCAGGGTTGTTGTCTCGATGATTTTGTTTCCCATACATTCTCAGTTTCTCATCTATTACCCGATTAGAAAATCTATAGCGTTACATCCGCCTAATGCTGAGCTCCTCTTAAGACCTACATTAGCCCTGACAAGGCCTAAATAAGTCCTGATTCGCGCTAGCTGTAACACTGCAGATACTTCGATTTACAACAAAAAATGTTGCATACTGAATATTTAATAATAGCTAATATCAATTCGTCACGAGATGGACGATCACTCCTAAATGACCAAAGACTGCACCCTAGAACTTTGGATTGAGAACGATTGCGGAAGCTGTAAGAGCTAACGAGATGAGAAAACTGGCAATTAAGTAGCACCTCGTGTTCCGAAGTCGGTCGTGCCCGACAAAGATCCATTTCCTCGTCGACTCATATGTAACAAACGCGTGCCAACAACTTCGTTAATATGGTTCGATGGGTGATTATATTTGGTGAAAAGAGGATGGATATCTCTACCAAACAATTTTGTACCTTTTTCGATTTTGGGAAATGTATATATCGGTCATTCTCGTCGAGACAACGTAAAAGGGATGACGAAGGACCGAAACCCTTGGTTCTTTTCACATGGGGCTTCTTATTACAGCACCGCCAGTGGCCTCAACAGCTTCAGCCAGGTTAATCCAAGAATTATGTTCTCTCCGTGATAATAACTTGTTTCATAATTCTTCTCAGATTCAGATAATCATAAATATGTATAATTAATATTTTAGAAAAACGTATTTTAAATCGTTGTTGGTTTCACGGTGTCTTCGAATTTCTGGATAACTAATATTTATTGTCGTGGGACGAAAAAGTCTAACGTCTCCGTGATTTCTCTCGATAAACGGTAGCCGACCTCTACATCTACGAAAAAAAAAAAAATTAATCGTGGTAAGTCTTACGAGACCGAGGATTCTCCTGGCGGGATGGCTCGCTGCTGCTGCCGTTCGATGCTCGAAGACGGAAGAGTGTTTTCGATCTCGAGATAAGAAAGAAAGAGAGAAAAGGCAAGAGCCGCCGAACTTTAGGACAAGAAAGATTTACTGATCGCTCCGACACCCTCGCCTTCTCTAACCCTCTTGTAATTACCAAAATGTTTCTTTTTTTTTCTCTCTATCGTTCTTCGTTTCGTATACAGGTTCGATTTTATTTTCAAAACGCAGTAGTAATACTACGAACATTATTTAAACATTTAGACTAAAAAAATATTTATAAAAAATATGCAAAGTATAACACTGCACACTGCTTCCTCATTATTTATAATTTTTCACAAATTATATGAGGAATTATACGTTGATTAGAAATCTTTGTAGACTCAAAAATAAAAATCTCGTGTATACAAATGAAAAGGAATTATTTAAAAAGATCATATTATTAAGATTTAACATCTATAAAATCCCGATACTTAAAATATTGAATGTTTATTCAATCTATTGGTAGACATTACACCAAGATAACAATTAACATAACAATCAAGAAAATAAGATAGTCAAGATAACAATTAAAAAAAACAGGGATTAATAATAATTAGAAAAAGGTCAAGGTCTTTTGCAAAGTCACGATGCTCGCGTTGTCTTCCGGTTGATATTTTTGAAAATCATAAAAAGATATTAAAACTGAGTGAGATGTCTCTTAGACGGTCCCAGACAGGGTAGCAAAACGAGTCGGATGATCGTGACTATCTCGCTGTTTGAACCTCAACCTGCTCGAATGCAAATAGGGCAATGCTCCTATCGCGCATAAATCAGTCTGTTCCTTCTTCTTCTGTCGCTTCTCGCGAGCGCGTATGATTTGTGTGCGGCCCCCGGGTGCCCAGTCGCGGTAAACGTGAATGTGCTCTGTTACGCAATCACGCATATGTGTCGCGCGAGCGAACGAGACATGGAAAAACTGCTTCGAGCAGGAAACCAGCACGTGAGTGCCACATGCAGCTTCAAACTCTCCTCGTTGACTCCTCGGGCACTAAGTACCTATACACCGCACAAGTACAACACATAGTACGATCTGCTCGGTCGTTCCTCGCAGACTTCCTGGCTCCCTGTCCCTTTCCTCTAAGTTGGATCCTGAGGAATTCCAACGACGAAATTTCTGGCTCCCTCGAAGAAGCAAGCCAAAGAAAAAGGAGCGAGGAACTTGGAAAATCGTCGCCTGGTCCGTCTCGCTATGCAGTTGAGCGATAAAGAGCGGAAGCTGTCAAACATACTAACGGCACTTTCTTTGACATTTTTTTTAAAAATCCTTTTTAAAAAATTTATCTCGCACTTATACAAATGCTCTTTAATTTTAATATTCCCTTCTGCGATAATGGATTGCATTGTATTGTTGCAATTTAATTACAACAAATTTTTATACAATATTGAAATAATGCAGTCGATATAATCGCTGATGAATATGTAACATTTATTGACCACGATTAGTCTTGTAATAAAAAAAAAAACATTACTAATTGGTCAACGTAAAAAATATACTAAGTTCGTATATTTTATTAAATTTAGTAAATTTCCTTAATGCAGGATCAGTTTTAAGCTCTGCACTTGTATATATATTGAGACGAAAAGAAGACGAAGAAGGGATGAAGACCCTCTCGAACGTGCCCCGATAATTAAATACCGAGCACGTGGGGTGTGGCTGTGTTACAACCCTCAAACTCTTCACTGCACCGGGGCTAGGGCTTGTACATCACCCTCGGAACGTGTATATAGGGGGAGCGAACATATAATAACGGGGTGCAATATTTGGGGGGGGTCAGGTTATTGATATAGTAAAGAATGAGGACGACTTCAAGCTCCAAAGGGAGAAAAATCTTTCCAAATGGTCGGACCGTGAATATGAATATCAATTTGACTTTACACGGTGCTTAGAGAGTCCGATGCGGTCTGCACGTATATTTTATTCTGTATCTATAATTTGTCATTGGTGAGACAATCGACGAAAATATCCACACGTGCAGCGACAATTCTTGCCGAACCATATAAATCAACCATTATTAATTGTCCCTAATATTCATATTATTTTACCAAACGATGTTTCTGTAAATTAAGTGTGAAATAATCAAAAAATATCTTACAATGCATCTGCAGAATATTAGAGATGGAATCATTATAAAAAGATCATTAAAAATCGGTTAATTTAATTGTTTAACATTCGATGATACAATTTGATTGATTTGACGTTTTAATCGCGATTTAGATATCAAGTTTAGATTATTTCTAAATCCTTAACTGAATATCAATTTGACTTTACACGTTACGCAGGGAGTCCGGTGCGGTGTGCACGTATACTTTATTCTTTATCTATAATTTGTCATTGGTGAGACAATCGATAAAAATATTCACACGTGCAGCGCCAATTCTTGCGCAACCGTATGAATCGACCATTATTAATTATCCCTAATATCCATATTATTGTACTGAACAATGCTTTGATGAATTAAGTGTGAAATAAGAAAAAAAATGTCATACAATGAATCTGTAGAATATTGTAGATAGAATCATTATAAAAATATCAATATCGGTTAATTTAATTGTTTAACAATTGACTATACAATTCGATTGATTTGACGTTTTTAAATCGCGATTCAGATATCAGGCTTAGGTTATATCGACATCGTTAATTAATAACGTGATTCAAGATCCTTAATTGGCTTTTATTAACTTTTTCACCGCATGAATAATATTTTATATTATCATCCCTAATACATTTAATTCAATAATTCTTATAATTATATATAATATATTTTTGATTTCCGATTGTGCCTTATGGGTTGCTATCATCGATATTTTTTTAAACACATACGATCGACCACAGTGGACTAGCCCATTGGACTAGCAACTCAGCGTTCTTTCTCGATGACAGAGTGACGCCGCGCTCTTCGACAAAGGACTAAAAAACATCTAGGAATGCAGCCCGCGGGCATATTTTGGCGGTGTCACCTCAGAGGTCCCGTGAGTCTCCACCGGTATCGGTCGATCCAGTCCTCCGTCTGTATCTACCCCGCGCTCTACTGTTTCTCGTGCTGGGCTCCACTTTTTTTCTCTTTCTACATTTTCGTTATTCACTTCTTTCCTGGTCGTATACCTGTGGCTAGCGAGAATATCCTGATCTCACTCGCCTTCTCTATTTCTTCTGAGTTTCTTTTTATTTCTATCTCTTTCGCGTCTTCCCAACGGGAAGCTGTTCACCCCTTGTTCCCACGGGCTCAAACCAGCATCGAATTGACGTACGACATTGCGTTCATAACATTGGTTCAGTCACATTTACTGTTATATTAAATGTTTTTTATTGGTATAAAAATATAAATAATACATTTTTGTATCGTAATACACTTCCTTAAAGAGATTAGCCGTAAAACAGATGAATTGGCATAAGTTCGAAGCCCTCCTCTAGTATTTTACAGAATTATTCATTTTTTCTTTCTCATCACGTACGAAGTATATGAAAACGTAAAGTATTGTTTTCAATATCGTAGATTATATTTTTAAAAAAGGATTCACTCACTTCTGTCTGTCTGTCTATCTATCTGTATGTCTGTTTGTCTGAATGTGTCGGTCGAAAAAATAACGGGGTTACGCTGAATTCTACGGACGTACATCGCTTTTGCGCTACATTTTCGATGAATCGAATCAATAGCAACAGATGCACCTTTTCGCTTGTTTCATTCCTGCATTCTTGTCCTGTTACAGGCGTAAATGCACTGTCCGCCACAATGAAAATTCATAGTTAGGCTTGAACGCGGGCTCGAACATAAAAATAGCGAAGCAGGGTAACGTCTTGTACTCTACATCTTAAATCAAATGGTAATAATAACAATTTCTAATAAAAAAAATCTAACCACAGTACGAATTCGTACCGGTGTACAACGAAATGGTTTAAAGGTAACGAAAATTGCGGAATACTATCGATCAGCCTGAGTTCGTATCATGATATGCACCTGCTCTTTCGGACCAGCACGTACTCTATTCTTTTTATTACGCGCTTCGATTTTCCATGCACTCTTTATCCATCCCCAGTATCGCATTTACGAGATCAGGGGATCGAGGTACGGGAGATGCTAGAAAAAAAGAAAGCCAAAGTGTCACATAAACGATGAAACGAAAGCACAGAAAACCACGACGTTACTCGTCGTCATCCAACTGGGGGAAGATCGAAACAACCGTAGTCTTCGGTCCCTCCGGTGTTGGGTTCGAAAACACGTGCACCGATTTACTTTTACTCTCTCCACGCCTATTTATCAACGGTGTTCGGTATACGAGTGATTCATACGCACCATCACGCACTCTTCTCCGCCTCATTCGCTCACTGCTCACTGATAATGAATGCACAAATAAATTACAAGTGAGCAACTCGATGTATAGTGGACTGTGGCGGTGTGGCTGACGACCGAATCCATAAAAAGCTAGTCATATAGCATAGCAGTGCGAATTTCTTCGATTCGATATACTCGCAGGGTGCTGCGTAGTCGACGGGCACGCGAGACACCTGCCCGCTTCTGGATACCAATTAGTCGGATTGGTATCCCACCCGATAATCAATCGTCGATACACTACACCAACTCGCTCTGGTATAATATACTACCGGTCGATTAAAACGAATTCAACTTAAACGCATGTAGAGAATGACAAAAATGCAAATAGTATCAGCATGAGAATTGAAACTTACAAATTGCTTCCTCGAGTTTCCGTACGATGTTAAAAGTCCTCTCTATGCGGAACTATCTTTCTTCATTTTGGCTTGTTTGTAGAGGAAGCTTTGAGCATCGTATAGAATTTCGAGGAAACAATTTGCAAGTTTCAATTTGCAGCTTGTTTTTCTATCCGAACCGTTTGACCGATTCTGTCCAATATTTATACCAACTTTACTTTCACGATACTCTATTAAAAAAAAAAAAAAATCAACACGATATCTTAAATTTGCAAAAATTAGAGTGATTTAACAATTTTTCGAAAAATTTCAAAATTTGTAAAATCTGAACCATTTGGTTGATATTTTCCGAATGCAATACGAACCGTCCTTTTATGATACTCTATTTATATTTAAAAAATTAGCCGGAAATCTTAAAATTGACGGAAATTAGAGCGTTCAGAGACATTTTTTGAAAATTTTTAAATACCGTAAAATTTGTAATTTTCGACTAATTGTGACAAAAATTGGAGTGAATAAAGAGATTGTATAGATTAACATTTGTGCGAAACGGAAGATCTGTATCCCAAACCATTCTCGAGTTATCGACGTTTCAATTTTCCGGACATTTGATCTAAATATGATTTTTATTAATTTTAGTAAACATGATTTTTCTATGAAATTTTTTTACCGTCACAAAGCTTCCTCAATGAGAAAGCAAACAACAATCAAATGACTGTGAACGGATAAACTATTTTCATAATTTATACTAAAAGGAAACATAAATAAAAGTTGACAAAAACTAGGAATCCTCTTTTTTATTTTTGTAAATGCTAAAAGAAAAAAATGTGTTAAATTTCCGGACAGACTGATATTTATCTCCTGTGTTCTAATAAATGTAAATAATTAATTGAACAATTAAATTTAGTCCGGTGAAATCAGTAAATAATATTTCTTCTCGAACAAGTGCAAAATGAAATGCAATTATAACGAAAATTACTTTCTTTTCGAAATAGAGATCGTATGGAGTATATAAATGATCCAATGTAGAGATAAAAGATATCGAAGATAAAAATTATTCAGAGAATGAGAGTGATGAAGAGGAGTTATCGCTCTGATGTCGAAAAGGCGTAGCATGCACGAGGATCCTCGGTAGCACCGTAGCACCATCTTGATTCTCGTCGTCTTTCCTCTATTAGATATCGTCTCGTTTCGCCTCGCCTCTCGTTGGATCCAACGTGGATGACTATAACGACGACAACGACGACGAACTCAAAGACGACGACGAGAAGCTCAGAGCGAAGAGGCAAGCGCCTCTGGAATGTCTTCATTAAAATACCCAGGCTCATCATTTATGCAGAGCAAAAACACAACGAGGTGAGTCGGTGGCGGCTGGCGCTTGGTTGTACGATGAGAAAGACAGAGAAAAGGAGGAGAACGCATCTCCGTCTCTTGTCTCTTGCTATTGCGATGCGTTTCGCTCGGCGCGATTTCAGTTTCGCGTGTCATAACAAAAGAGAGAAACAAAAAAGATGAGAAATGAGGAAAGCTCGATGCCGCTCGCGCGGTCAGCTCTATCGATCGACTGGATCAGATCGATGTCTACTCCCTCGTTATAGCGTAGATACTATAATATATTACTTATGTATAACACAGCTTGATCTTTCAGGGCGATCCGATCGTTGATAGCGATCCGGAACTTATTCGAGAAGGAAAACTTCAGCAGTCGGTGCTCCAAGAACCCTTCTGAATGTTTATGACTTGTGCTACGGATGATCGACAAACGGATTGTGACGGTCTATATACAGAGGCTTCGAGAAAAGATTGGCTTTTCTCGCTAAAGTGTCACCCGATCGAGTCGATCTACATTCAAATATTTACAGCTGTTCTTTACGACTCGTCACGTATATTGTTCGATTTAAGAAAAGTCTATGAAGATTGTTGCTATGCTAAACAAAGGAGACACCGATAACTCAATCGCCAATATGAAATTCGATGAATACTTTTTAACCACTCTATATGAGTCACATTATATTTGTTGAAAAACATAATCGAATTTATCAAATACGCTAATCTTCGTATTCTCATGAAAATTTTCAGTAGAAACACTTCTTTCTTTTTTTTGAAATTATGAAAAGATTTTAAAAAAAGAATCGTTAACATTGAAACGTCCGAGGTTTAGTCGTTTGAAATTGCTGTTATGTTGAAGATTAATTGTTTATTGAAATTCCCTGATTTGTCAAATAAATCTTTCATGGATTTGACATATCGATTTACATTGGTACATCCATCGATGTACCGATGTAAATTTACAATTGCGCAAATTTAAACCTTCAAACAACTTAATACTTTTAAAAGGAAATATATTATTAAAAATACAAATGACTAATGCTCATACCGGGTGCACAATTGTCCTAAAGCCTAATTTCGTGGTACAGCAATGTCTCTCATAATAATAATTAATATCAATACTGAAAGGTATCAAAAAAGATGTTATAACATGTTTTATTTATACCGAATAAAAAATTTGTGAGATCACGATACGATAGATAGGAACACACGATCAACTGTGATTCTTACGGTGTAAAGTGCTGCCATCGCATATTTTATCATCTTCTTTTCTCGTTACAAATCGTGCGACGTGAACGACGCCTACGAGATATGGATCTTGCTATATAGTGTACGTCAAGCCTACAGGCAAAGATTCCATTCTCTCACCGTCGTGTACATTCTACAATCTGTGCATATGCTTAGTACGCTTCAAGATAACCGCGAGTCGAGGGTAGCTCGATACGGATATCAAATAAGACGTAGAATTCATATTCATAGCAATTCTTTGCGATTAACTCTTTGGACGTTGCACATGCATTTGCAGCGACACAACTATAAATCCACTTTTTCGTGAAGCAATAAAAATGACATCTTGTCGATTTATCATCTGAGTTATTTGTTTAATCTGTTATAATAGTTAATTCAAATGCTCTTGGGTATTGATTAGAGATTAAGCGACACGTGACCGTGCATTTAGCTTGTACAACCAACGATAAGACACTTTTTTTAAATATAAATTAATTTTTTTATAATGAGTTTTATCAAACTAATGAAATGTATTTGTGATTCAACTGAATATATGCATCGATACGTAGCAACAAATGATTATCTATAACACTTCTAACATGCTTTACAACACGTGCCTGCTTAAGGTTGCGACGTGACAGGCCATCTTGGGAGATAAGAGGAATTGCTATAAAACTTACGCGTATATTTGTCAGAATAGCGGGGTAATTAAAAATGTGCTCGTTACGGTAACAAACACCGATTTTGGCATGACGAAATATACTGTGGACATGTCGTCATTCACACTACAATTAGGTATCGCACACTGAAACTGACACATGTGATATGAATGGATGATATTTTTTTTCGTCGTTTCTCTAATGAGTCGTTCGTCGTTCAGCATGACATAGTGAATTATTTCGACTATACTCTTACCTCAATACCGTTATAAAATTGTTCTTAGATGTCACTTTGAAAAAATGTGAGCTACCAGAAATAAATTGTCTATGAATAATTTTTCCACTCGTGTCATAATCTTCTGCAATGAATCATTGATTCTCGCGATAGTACTCTGAATATACTGGTACAATAAAACTACAGTACAAATCGAAAACGTGATTGCAGAACATATTTTCGACCAGTCATTTCGCCAGTGAGGGTCGATTTTTCGTTGCTGTTGTATTCTGATGTATTGAGCAGAAGCGGAACCAACAGCAGCAGCAAATAGACGAGCAACCACAGGCAGAGAGAACGACCCGCGTCCTCGCGATGGACCCCACGCGAGTTTGACATACTCTCTCACGAGTTGGATTTATGACCGTAGAAATGGATGAACGATAGAAGGAAAAGGTCGTATGAATGCGTCTTCTTGTGGGTACAGTGAATGCAAGTGGAGTCTCATGTATTATAGCGATCGCAGGGTCATCCAAACTTTCCTTCTTGTTACTTAACTCGTACGCATGCCCTCGTATGCAGGAGGAATAGTCGACAGACGCAGATACAGATAGACAGACGGATACTGTGCGCCGCAGCGTTGACGGAGATCTCCGTCGTCGTCGTCGACACAGGACGCACGAAAGTATGGGATAGATTCGACAGAGGTATAAGGAAACTGTGATGCGACGGGGTTCCCCGTGGCGTCCTGCAATCCGGGATGACCGATCAATGTATACGAACCAATGAACAGAGCGATCGCAGGATCGAACGTCGGATCGGGGAATTAGGGAGCATGATTCGAGCATTCCTGAAGTAGCTTTGCGTTTATGTTTGTCGTCCACTGTGCAACATTGGATTTATGTCACTTACCGTTCTCTGTACGGTCGTTGCAGTTGCTGACAGTACGCTCACTAGATACTTTAGTCAATAATTAAATGCATTATATTAATTCAATTACAACTAGAAATTATCTGTGTTCGTACGAGTTGTGTTGGTGTAAAGGTTTATTTAATAGCAATACCTAGGAGGAAAATCCAAGTTTAAAAGTCTGTAGGAGAAATTAAATAAATTAATCGTAGCCAAATGAGTTAAGCACGTTATATAATATCTAAAAATAAAAAAAATGTATAGATATATATATTTATTAAAATCACAAATCGAAAACATATTTTGTCAAACAATCAATGATTTAGATTGAAACGTCTTAGAAACTAATTATTTAAACAAATCTTTTTCGTTCTTAACTGTGATACTTGGAGATTTCTGTATGAAAATAGCCGGATTCTTAATCAGTGACAATTAGTTCTCCCGTTTTTTCTACACGACATACCAGGTCTATAAATATGAAACCGGAATTTTTGTATAGAAAATACACGTTTATTGTATGAAAATGATAAAAAATATTTTATTCGAAGTATTGCCCATCGCTAGCTATACATTTTTCCCACCTGCCTGACATTTGTGGATGCCACGCCAAAAAAACTGTTGCTCTTTTGAGGCAAACCAGTCATCGAGCCATTTTCGTACATTTTCGTAAGAAGTAAAGCGCTGCTCAGCAAGTGCGTGTTCCATCGATGCAAATAAGTAGTAATCGGACGGAGCCAAGTCTGGTGAGTAAGCCGCATGCTAAAGTATTTCCCAACTAAACGCCTCAATCGTTTCCTTAACCAGTTTTGCTGTGTGTGATGGTGCATTATCATGGAGCAAAATCACTTTGAGTTGCCTTTTTTGATATTCTGGTCGTTTTTCACGCAAAGCTTAATTCAAATCGATCATTTGTTGTCGGTAGCGTTCAGTATTAACGGTTTCGCCAAATTTTATCAGCTCATAATAGATCACACCCTTCTGATCCCACCAAACACAGAGCATTGTCTTCCGTCCATAGCGATTTAGCCTTGCAGTCGATGTCGATGATTCGCCTGGAATTACCCATCATCTTTTACGCTTAGGATTCTCAAAATATATCCACTTTTCATCGCCAGTCACAATTCGATGGAGAAATGACTTTCTTTTGTACCTGGCGAGCAGCATTTCGCAAGTGGTTTTTCGGTTTTCCTGCTGTCTTTCATTCAGTTCATGTGGAACCCATTTTTCCATCTTCTGGATCTTTCCCATGGCTTTCAAACGTACGGAGACGGCTTCTTGTGTAACATTTAATTGATCCGCGACTTGGTGTTGAGTTTGAGCGTCATCCTCATCCAACAATGCTTGCAATTCGCTGTCTTCAAATTTTTTCGGTGGTCTTCCACGTTCTTCGTTTCTCACGTCAAAATCGCCACTTTTGAATTTTTTAAACCACTCAAAGCACTGTGATTTACCAAGAGCATGCTCACCGTGAGCTTCGATAAGCATTCGATGCGATTCTGCAGCAGTTTTCTTCAATTGGTAACAGAAAATCAATGCTGTCCGCAAATCGCAGTTTCCAGGCACAAAATTCGACATGTTCAACGCTATTACAAACTATGCTGTTGTATGAAACTTGTATTGTTGTAAGTTTAAAATCTTTGTCAGAGATGTCAACAAGGAAATGGCGCCAATGACGCGATTTGACGGTAACTACATTGACAGCTAGGGCCATCTATGGGCAAATTCCGGTTTCATATTTATAGACCTGGTATATTATACATTTTTCCACTTGAGACAATTCGTTAATCAATGAAAGAATGCAGGCGAATACGCGTTTCGTTTAACGCGCTGTTCACTATTTAAAATACTATAAGGAACATTCAATAAATTATTAATATGCTTGAGGTGAATGTGTCGAGAGACATACGGTATAATATTGAAGGTGAATGCAGGTGCGTCGTAAATCTATGCTACCGATCGGCGTTTCTAGAGAGACTCGTCGCTCTAGAAATGTTATATATAGTGTGGGGAGACGTGTTCGAAGGGTCGAAAGGGTCGGGGGGTTGATATAGCCGGACCCTGTCGAAGGGTCGTTGAGAGTCAAGACTGCTGGCGATGAGCTATATGAGGGATGTTATCCCGTGACGTTTCAGCTTCCGTTGTCCAGCTGTCCCAGGTTATATACATACAATGAGACGCGCGCGCGAGTTGCGTCTAAGTTATAAGGACTTGGCTGCTGTCCTGGCTTGGTAAGCCGTGTCAGAGTCCGCGCAATCGAAAACCGTGCAGGCATCCCCCTCGGATCGTTCGGCACTTCAACATTCCACGTCTTGGCGTACACTCGGACTCTCCATCGTTCTCCCTCCCTATCCATCTTCTTTAGCGATATTCACGAAAAGGTGACAGTTTATATGGTAGAAACAAGACGGTTGTTTCCTCTACGTGCACCCTCACCGGCGTCTTGGAAGCGGATAAAACTGCACGCAGCCCCGTGACAGTCCCCGGTCCCCCCATTCACAAGATAACTATGTACCGGTATTGCGCTATATATATTGCACTGCACAGAGGCACCGACAAAGAAATTAATGCACGGTGCATCGCGCACGTGGAGTGTATGGGAAATTCTTCGAATGTCTCGCAAGTGAGATCCGAAACGGTTTCGGTTCCGGGTTTGCGGCGATCACGCGGCTATTTGCCACAGAGGAGTTGGACATTTTTCGCTTCTGGAACTTGCTGCATTGACAGCGCCACCACTATGCGGCGAGGTAGTGGCTGGATGTCCATCAGGGGACAGGAAGCGTGAACGTTGAGACAACTATAGGTATAAGTATACGATAAGCTCGAAACGCGTTATAAATAAATGCATTAAGGTATCGGGGGCACGGTACATTATGCAAAAAGAGAATAGTACGTGCTTCGGACGAGATGCTAAATGCATAGTATGCCATCGTACTCGTTCTACGTGCGGCGTGACACTCGAAGAGCCACATGGATGCCAGTTGGTATCGGCTGATATGGAAAATAAAAGGTATAGTCGATGTAACTAGCGGTATTATTCCTTCATTTCAATTTCGACGAAGGTGAACTTAATAACTCAGATACGAAGACATGCGTGTGAATGTATCGATATGCATGTACGAATGTGCGAGTGTGACATCGTGGTAGTATCTGTATTTATTCAGTCCACTTATAATAAGGCAGCCTGCGACGAAAAATATGCGCAGCATATACATAAAGACATATTCACTGGGCTATTACAAAAATTATGATATTGTTATTAACATTCTTTATTATTTATGGACATTATATTATATGATCGTGCTTATTCGATCCGCGTTGGCTTATTGTCAGAGGAGGCAGATATGATTAGTTGTCACTTGGATCATGATCCCAGTAGTCGTTTCATCTTTCGAAGTATATTCCGGATGTATTGTATCTCAGGAGCATTGTACGTGAATTTATGTATTATTCAAATTGAGACTGGATCTTTGCCGCAATGTGGGCATTGTTCTTCAGGGCGTTTACCTATAACCTGGCAAATGATTACTACTGCAATCACCGATATCCAACACCCGATCACCCGCCACTGCAAAGGTAATTGAAAAGTGTGAGATTTATCCATATAAATTATAATAAAGTTTATATTGTACTATTTTTATAGCAGACGTCGTATCCTATGTTAAAGAAAATAATCTGTAGTTGATAAATCAAAAAAATTAATAAGCTTCTATCTTTTTCTATCGCATGCTTTTATTCTTTTTTAAATGTTAAAAAAAAACAACATTCTACCGATTGTTCACTTCGAAACTGAATGAAAACGTTTGCCACAATTTTATGATCCTGTCAGGCATCATTTTGATCTATCAAATCTGATTTTTTTAATTTATACCATTCATACACAACTTTTTTTTAAAACGATATCACAAGAACTTAAATTATTAAAACTTTTCGAAGATTCTACGTACGTTTATATTCAACATTTTTAGATTCTTCAGGTTTTCCTTTGATCACACACACCTTGTCTATTTACTGATCGATTCTACCACGAACCGTGAGTTACTTTCGTTTTCTGACACGTAATGAGACCGATCATTAATACATGCGCGTACTTATACCCTCGGGTTTTCGTGGATAAATGCGGACACTTTATCAACTTCGCGCTTTTTGATTCAATAGGCCTTCCCCCACATCACGTCCACCGCTGAAGTCTATCCTCCTTAGTCGCTGTTTTATCATCTAATAAGCTTATGATTCTTAGTACTATTTATCTAGCGCCAACATATTGCGTATTATTTGTTAAGTGTCTCCTATATTATGGTACGATTGCTCTTAACCTTACATAACATAACGTTATGGATAAAAGAAAGTTAGCTTAACGAGTGGTAGTTGATATTTCAGGCAACGAATACTTCCACTCCTTGACTATACCATTACAACGCGTTACCCCCATTATGCTCCCGATATTCATATTCCGGAACGGTTTCAGGTGGATTTAAGCAAGTCATATCTTAAAGTTATTACCTCTGTCTCTACTATTATCAAGCACGTTGTTTCATAATCTTTTCATTGCAATTCACTATCCAGAAAGTAATTTAATGGGAGCAGCAGCAGATAACGTATTTGAGAAGCATGATATAGTGAATTATTTTAACTGTACTCTTATCTCAATACCAGTATAAGATTCTTCTTAGATATCACTTTACGTTGAAGACACAAGAAGAAAAAAATGTGAGTTACCAGAAACAAATTTTTCGCCAGAAAACGTAATTAATGGAAGAAGAAATTTATTTCTTGTGTCAACTTATTGATTTCTTCAATTATTATTAGTCTTATGGTGCCCAATTTAGTTTTGGCAACTCACTATTTTTCTCCATGCATAACCCTATCCTTACTTTCCTATATCCCTGTTAATATACAGGGTGGCCGATTTATCTGAAGACATTGAAATATTTAAAAAAATACGCATCGGATCAAAAAAAGTTCTGAATAAAATTTGTTTGCCTGGAAGGGGGTCATCCAATGATACCAAAGTCAACCCCTCACCACTACCCCCGAGGTGGGGGGTGGAGACAACTTTGAAATCGTAAATGGGAGCCCCTATTTTTTATTGCAGATTCGGATTCCCCATAAAAAAATAAGTAACTTTTATCTGAAAAATTTTTTGCGATTCGTGATAGATAGCGCTGTAATCGCAACGGACCTGATTGTAATGTGATCGATCCGATGTGTAATTTCTCGAGATATTCGCAAAAATCAAGTTTCTTGCGATTACAGCGCCATCTATCATGAATCGAAAAAAAATGTTTCAGATAAAAGTTACTTATTTTTTTTGGGGGAATCCAAACCTGCAATAAAAAATAGGGGTTCCCATTTACGATTTCAATGTTGCCCAAACCCCCACCCCAGGGGGTAGGGGTGAGGGGTTGACTTTGGTATCTTTGGATGACCCCCTTCCAGGCGAACAAATTTTATTCAGAACTTTTTTTGATCCGATGCGTAGTTTTCAAAATATTTCAATGTCTTCAGATAAATCGGCCACCCTGTATATAAAATAAATATTTTTTGTTTGTTGCTGAATCACGGAGAAAAAAATCAATCGATTGACTTGAAAATTGACAATGTCATACAATAGGGCATAGGCAGTAGGATATCACGTACAAAAATTATGATGGGGATTCAGTTAGACTCTCGTAATTATCCTTGGTCGCTGAACGGTGTCCAGCTACATTCTCATAATTATTCCTGATCACTGATAGGGATCCGACAAGACGTCGGATCGAATCTTAAGTCTTTGAAATGGATATCTTTTGGTGATTTATTATTTAATTGTTCAAGGTCTGTTGCAAATGTGCAAGTGAAACCTGTATGTACTTGTATACTCTGTACCGTTTTAGTATAAATCTTTTTTGCTTCTATTCCGAATATTCATTCTCATTGTAAACTTCGTTGTCTGCTATGCTAATAGCTCCAGCTCTCTTTTTTTATTGCATCCAATGATGACCCACACCGTCGCTATCTGGGAAACATCCGCAAAGGACTTACCTGGGTCAAGGGTTTGTGTTGTCATCGGAACTATATTCTTGTCGTATTTACTGAATTGTTTTAGCTATATATCATTTTATTTATTTATTCTTTGTTCATCCTCAAACTCGTGGCAAATCGAATAATCCAGGTTCGGTGATGTAGTGAATTTCTGCGACGGTGTATCCTTCTTAAATCTTTGCTTATTTTTTAATAATGTTAAAGAAGTGATAGGACTGCCCTCGTAGGCTGCTTCCTCGATCTTAGAACGAAAGATCAAAGTTCGTTAGATGTCGTCCTAGAGAGCAGACGTAAAAAAACCACCAGAGCGTACCGCTCCGCGAAAGCACCATCTAATACCTTGCAACACCTCCAACATAATCTATCGACTTCGCAAACTCAAAATTTCTTATGGTGTATTAATAAAGACATAATACAGTTAAGTTGAAATCTATTATTACAAAGTGACATCCTCCGATACCAAGGACCTGCTTTCCGGTAAAACGAAAGGCAGGATTATTACGTTCCAACGAACGGCAGTGAACAAGGTCAATTATGCAACGTAAAGTATAATCCGGGTTCAGTTGGAATCCTAAAAGGATGCTCATTTAAGGGTATCCCCAATAAATTTCGATTGAGATTTTACCTAAAAGTTATACTTAAGTATTGTCTGTCAGCCTTAACCAGGAATCAACCTCGGATCCACTTAGGATCCTGCGAGGATTCCTTTTTCCGAGCATCTCTAACGAATCCCGATTGGGATTCGATAGGGAGATAAAACTCCCAGAGAGGTTGTTACTTCATGGGATAGGAAGTCTACGGGCAATGTCAGGTACTTTAAGACAGTGTTACATACAATTATACAAAGTGTATCAATCCTGCTTAAAAAAACTGCTTAAAAAAACATCGTTTTTTTGGTTCTATCGTTCTATTGTATTATATCGAACATTTTTAGCGCGGAAAGCAAATGACTTGGTAAATTAACATAGATCTTGACTACTCATTTGGTAAAAAAAAAATCGTACGATACAGAGAATCGTACGATTTTATTACTGACGATTAATCAGTTAGGTAACGAGATTCGTATAGTTATTTTTATCAGCTAGTCATGCTTTGAACACATGTTACATATCGGAATTATAACGACAACCAATCGAACGTTATTTACCGACGTTCTCGTTAGTTGCTGAAAAGACTATCAATTGACACGACGAGTGGTATTTTTGTTTGGAAGATTTTCCATTAACTCTGCTGCAAATATATATCATGGAGACATCGGTCTACGCAGTGCACGTGCCCGATGACGCAAAACACGTGGCTCATGTCGAAAAATGTCCCCTTCCATGATTATCTATCTTTTTTAACGAATTTATAACATACCTACGTAAGCGACACGGATATAATAGACAATAATTATTGTTGAAATTACCGTCGAAACGTCGTAATTAATTGAACAAATCAATGCAACATTCTCATTTAATTATTTCAGTCGATTTGTCTGCGACATTCATCAAGGACCACAAGAAGTAGAGAATACGACGGCGTGAATCGAGAATTGAGATTTTATCGCCAGGATTCTCCATTTCGTAGGGCTTGCCAGACCCTTGAGCAATTTTATTTCCTTCCTTATTTCGCATTCTCTTGTTTTCTTGCCGCGCGCGACCAAGAATTCAGCCCAGTCAGATACTTGGATTTGCATAGGATCAGTTGGCGATTAATCGAGATAAAATAAGTGTTCTTCGCAGTTTCGTAAAAACTTACGCTCGGATCACGAGCTTTTACTATTCACTTGTTCCGTCTTAAATGGTTATCAAGGCGAATAGTGCCACCCGCTAAGTATCTTGCCCGCCGCATATGAGTCATTTTTACGACGAGTAAATAATTGTACCTGTCACAAGTGAACATGTGGCATTTCGGCTCATTATTCTTGCCTGTTTCATTTTGTAGCTATTGACCTTGTCAATAATGCTTCCAGACGCATAATTATATTATAATTACATAAAGTCTGTAACTATGTTATAATTATTATGGATGTCTCGTGATTTTAGCTGTCGCCACATTTCGCATAACGAGTTATATGTCCACGTGACTGTCGCCTGAGCCATAGTATAATAAATCGGTCTGAGCAACTGACAGTGACTACGCTTACGTACAGTCGAGTTTCGGTGGTTAGATTACTTATCGTAGCAGATACCTACAAGAGAAAGATAGACAGTTATCAAATTAGCAGCTTACTTTGTTACGCGTAAACGTAGTCAGTGGTATAGGTTCCATTATATTTCGTGGCTCGTTCTTCGAGATTACAACGTAGTACTGCCTGCTACCGCTAGATTTCACCACGTCTTAAAGACTAAAACAGAAAATTGACCGCCAATTGTTCGCTAGGACGGGCCGCCAATTTCATATTGTTTCAGGTGCGCCAGGTAGAAACCACGCAACATTTGCTTTATAAATTGTCAATAGTTTTCAAGAATATTTACGACGAAAAACAGGAATTATGAGTCGTTCGAAGAGTAGGTCTCGTTCAAAAGATTGAAGATAAGGAGAAGAAGAAGAAAGAAGATCTCTAAAAACTTGCAAAAAATATGCAGAATCTCGAATCGAGATTTAAACGCGCGTTGCAACAACAAAACGAGGAAAATAAAAAAGATGCGTCGAAAAATAACCTTAAGGTGACAAAGGAATTTTTTTTGTTCTTTCCTTTGATTTACTATGTCTGTTGTTAGCACAGGGTGTCTCTCTTTTTAATTGGTCGAACTCGAATTTTTATGTGACATCCAGTTAATTTTCTCGATTTTTTTCTCGTGTTTTTACTTAAAAAAAAACCAGAGAAACCTTCAACAAAGAAGAGTCGACTCAACGATGAAGTGGATATCTCGTTCACCCAGCGCAGGAGCCTTCGAGGATCTCAAATAGCTCCTAGATAGCTACGCAGAATCATTTTTTGCTTAGTGATATACAGATTAGTTCTTCAGATAGTTTTCCTCGCATCTGGGAAAATGACTGTTCCGAAGAGTACAACAGGTGTTTCTTCATTGGATGAAGAAACTTTAAAGCTTCTGACCCGATAACCCAGGTAAGGAGAAGTTATATTACGAGATTCTGGTGCGTGTTGATAACACGACGGCGATATCATACATTAATAAAATGAGAGGAAACCAATATCCGAAATTCAACAAATTAGCTCGGCAAATTTGGCAATGGTGTGAACAAAGAGACATTTGGCTCTTCGCATCTCATATCGCTTCGAATGAAAATGTGAAAGCAGACGCAGAACCTTGCATAAATAATATCGAAACCGAGTGGGAATTAAATGAACAAGCTTTCGAGACTATATTTTCTCTTTTTGAATCTCTGGCAATTGATTTGTTTGCGTCTCGTATAAATAGTAAATGTAACGTTTTTAGTACATGACACAGAGATCCGGAGACCTTTGCGATAGACAAGGCGTCCATTATATCTTGGTCGAATTGGTGTTTTTATGCGTTTCCACCGCTTGCGTTAATATTAAAAACGTTACGAAAAATTATAACGGATGTAGCTAAATGTGTTATGACAGTACCAAACTGGCCTACTCAGCTTTGGAATCTAATTTTTAATTCATTTTTTATAGGAAAAACATTTATTTTTAATCCATCTGTCGATTTATTACAATCTTAATGTAGGTCGATTCAGAATCCTTTGGCTCACAACCTTTACGTGGTTGTAGGGAGTTTGCCAGGATGGCATTCAAGAGACGAAAAATCGCAAACGCATCTATAAATGTAATATTGGCGTCGTGGACACATTCGACATTGAAACAATACAATGCACCATGAAGAAGCTGGTGGAAATTTGTTGCCAATAATGGTTATGATATCTTTTCGTCAATTCCAGAAAAAAGTATTACTTTTTCTCACAAAGGAGTTTGAAGCGGGAGCGTCATATGGGACTTTGAATTCTGCTCGAGCGGCATTAAGCAAGGTTCTTTCAAAGGATATTACTATTGATGAGTTAATCAGTCAGTTTTTCAAACAAGTATTTAAACTCAAGCCGTTAACATCAAAATACTCCATAACATGGAATGTTGAGGTGGTGTTAGAATTTTTAGAAAAATTATATCCTTTGGAGTCACTATCGCTCAAGCAATTATCTGAAAAAGTAATAATGTTATTAGTATTGTTCACGGCGCGAAGGTTGCAAACGTTTTCAATCATAAATATCAATAATATTTTAGTTTATGATTCGAGAGTCGAGATAAGAATTCCAAATCTTATAAAAACATCTAAACCAGGCAAGCTTCAGCCCTTATTGTTATTGCCGTGTTTAAGGAAAGAAAAAGTTTATGTGCTGCCTCAACATTGTTAAGATATATCGAGGTAACGAAGGATCTCAGAGGCAATGATTAAGCAAATCGTTAAACCGCTGGATAAAAGTGATATTAAAACAGTCAGGTATAAACACGGATATATTTACAGCTCATAGCACATGTCATGCTAGCTACATCGTCAGTGCTACAGCGAGAGGTTGACTTATGCACGATTAGAAATACAGCTGGATAGTCTGAAAAGTCTTCTGCATTCGCGAGATTCTATAATCGACCGATTGTTAACGATCGTTCGATCTTCACTTACAGGTAATTTCATTTGATTTTCAATTTTGGCGTGCGGCGCCAGCGGTCCTACGAGATATAAGCAGTTTTTCATGTTTCAATTACCTACTTAGATGGATCACAGCTAAGCGCTGTGCTGATTGGCGCATCGTATCATGAAGCGTAATGTAATTTTTTCGAGGACTGGCCGTTCTCTGCAAATTCACCTTTTGAAACGGCTGACCGTGTACGGTACAGATTTTTAGCAGTTTTTCTGTGTCCACATACCGATGCGATACAGTAGAATTGTAAGTCAGTAGCAGATGCAATCGGGTAGCGATTTCACAAAATTGAAAGGACCACGTACCAACCAGGACCATAAAATCCTAGCGTTTTCCTAGAGTTTTCTTAAATGCAGTATGTCCATAAACATTAATTTACTTATAAGGAAATATTTACCTCGACATCCGAAGAATTAAGACAAAGCACTTTCAGACATTTATAGAAAAATTCAAAATGTCATAAAACATCAGTCCGTGAATAAATTATGGGAAAAAATTATTATAAAGAAATCTTAATAAATTATTGAGATATCAACAGAGGTTTCATTTTTTCGAGGATTTGATGACACATATATAGGCGTGCTTATTACCAACGTATCGAAACAAATAAAATAATAATCATTCTTGCTTGCTTGCTTTCATTCTTTCTAGCAGTCGTATATAGCATTTTAGAAGAAAAAAATGTTGTTGAATTATTGCATCTATAAAATGTAAAAATATCTATTCGATGATTAGTTGATTTGCAATTCACGTAGATAAAAATTTTCTTCATTTTTCCACTGTCTCTAATTATTTTATCTTCTTCTACAATTAATTTTTTTTAAGTCATACAATCGTCTTTTTTATGACCCAAGAATCGTTGCGTCGTTAAAAAAAAAATAAAACTCTTCTTGTTTTTAGTGGATATAAGTCTTTATTACTTATTACGATTTATTTATTTCACTGACTGCTATAGTGAAAAATCGAATTACTCGATAAAGACAATCAATCAATCTAAAATATTAAAGTATGAGTAACCGGCCGTCGTTATATATAGATGAAAGTAGATCCCTAATCATTCTACCTAATCAATTTAAAGACAAAACAATTGTTTTTGTTTTTTTTTTAATATTTCGCGAATTTAGGATAGTATCGAGTAGCAGGAATTTGTGATAGAGCGAGTTGAATATAGTTGGTAGGTTAGTCGGTTGCCACGGCCAAGTTAACTGATTCGTAAATTAGTACTGAACTTGAAGTTGTTGGAAGGAAGCACACCCCGCCTTCGTCCTCGGTAATATAACCACTTGGTAAACCGAGCAACGCGCCCGTTAATTTGCGGGTCTGCATGCGTTTAGCTCGCGATGATGATGCTTTGCATCGTGTGCACGGGCGCCTCTTCAATCCCCGCGTCGTAACATAGATGTAGATATATGTAACGTAACGTAGAAGGTATATTAGTAGCAGTATCGGAATCAGTGTAGTGGTACGTGCGTCGCGTACTTCTGGGCCTGCTCCAGTTTGTAGTGGATGCGGTAGATGCGCAGGCGGTGAAGCGACGAGAAGAGCATAGGAGGCGACGACGACATTCGTGGCGTAAGTCGCGTGCTTCGCGTTCTATACGCTTCGGCTTCTGTTTGCACTATCTGGTCTGGTCTGTTTGCAAAAGCACATTGTCGTTGGATGGTGCGTAGTTTCAATGCTCGCTGATGATGCTTCGTCGTCTGTTTGCTCGCTCTGGTCTCGCTTGTCCTCGGAATGTCGCTAGCGACGATAATCACGCACTGCACCAATTTAAGGGGAGGCGAAACACTTGCTTCACCGCATCTAATTTTCGGAACACATTTTCTCATTCTGTACTGTACAGAATTGAATGAAATTCGGTCAATAGACTGCAAAAACATAAATTTCTTGGATGACGATCGCAGTATTAAAATTGAAAAAAAAATACAGATTAATAATCCGTGGCTACCTGTAATGGAAAAATCACGTTTTAAAATGATTTAGGGCAGAAAATTAAAAAAAAAACACCGGTTGTTACCCAAAAGCTAACACAAAAACACACACGGGACATCCACTCCGATTGCGATTTAGAAACGATAAAATATCTAAACTGTGCACGGGAAATATTGTCGATAATCGCGAAAATTAAATCGGCGACACCATGGCCGATAGTTAAGCTGTATGTAGGGAAGGCGAAATATACATGAGTGCAAAAGAGATAGAACCAGTATGGTTTCGCCTCATCTGAATTCCACGAAAGGCGCTAGTATAGTAATTCATATAGATGTCTCTCTCACAGACCGGCAGAGTGAAAAGCTATTGTTTACAGTTTTTCTTACATACTGAGTAGGTTTCACCTCTCTTTATACGTACGTACGAGAGACGATAGCGACGATACCGTGAGTCCAAGGCTAAGTCCCTCACACTGTCTCACGGCGTGGCCGTGGATCGCACTCCGTCGTCAGTGAACCTTGCGCTGAATTTTTTGTTTGTTTTTTCCCACTCTTTCAGTTCAATTCAACAGGCACCACTGACATTGTTGGAATATAAAATGGTAAATATGCTGTTTAGAGGACCAACCTCTGATCGCCTTTTAACTAGGCGCGTTCGACGCGTTTTTATAGGCCCAACAACTTTCTCCTTTGGCAAAAGCGTCGCTCTTGCCGCCGGAAAAAGATATTGACCGTTAAATACTGAAAAATCACACACGCTACGTACATATAATTGTACGCGGCAGTAGCCGACTACAGAACGAATCACTTGTTTCAAGACATTTAGAGGTTCAAGGAATGAGCCTATTTCGAAGGTCATCGGTGTATAGGCCCTAATTCCGCAGTTTTACCAACTTTATTTGTTAATAACTAATAACTAAATAATAATAATAATAATAATAATAATAATAATAATAATAATAATAATAATAATAATAATAATAATAATAATAATAATAATAATAATAATAATAATAATAATAATAATAATAATAATAATAATAATAATAATAATAATAATAATAATAATAATAATAATAATAATAATAATAATAATAATAATAATAATAATAATAATAATAATAATAATAATAATAATAATAATAATAATAATAATAATAATAATAATAATAATAATAATAATAATAATAATAATAATAATAATAATAATAATAATAATAATAATAATAATAATAATAATAATAATAATAATAATAATAATAATAATAATAATAATAATAATAATAATAATAATAATAATAATAATAATAATAACAACAATAACCTGACGGACCACAAGAACCTAAAGAACCTAATTCTGCAGTTTTACCAGCTTTATTTGTTAATAAGTTTTTATTTTACTATTATTATTAATATCTTCTAGTTCTTTAGGTTCTTTTTATTATTTTTTTATTTTATTATCATTTTACCAAATTTATTTGTTAATAACTTTTTAATGGACAGTGAGCGACGATTTTGTCAGAGGGAAAAGTTGTTAGGCATACAAAAACCCGTCGAACGCGCCTAGTTAGAAGGCGATCGGAGGTGGGTCCCCTAAACAGCATATTTACCAAAATTCTTATTCTTATTACAATATTGTTATTTTCACAGCTGCATTCGTTGTATTTAAAAAAAAATTAATCATTAAGATATTATTAACATGATCATTTCGAATATGAATATTAAATGCATAATTTTTTAATGACAAAATTTCCTTATTGCTAATGATCAATAACTATAAGAATTTTCAATATTGATAGATCTGAGGATCTTTCATTGACTACGTTCAAAATAACGTAATCCTCATTTTTCCGTTTCTCTGCCGCGACAGACGCAGCGATGGCAGCCTTCCGATGCACGGGTGCATCGTTTGCGTTTCGATGCACCGGAAGTTCATTCGTAACTAGTCGCGGTGCGTTAACCCTGAACAGTGGTGGACAGCGCAAACCAATGTATACGCTCTGATCGCGTACAAGCGGTATATTTTTCATATTTTCATTGATTTCTATAATTTATTTTTCTCACTGGTTCATTATTTATTTTAAATATTTACGATGCGCATGTTTGCGGAGGGTTGATAAATCGGTTTTTGTGATCTCCATCAATTCTTATTGTTCCGGTCGTACTACAATACACGAAGTAGGAAGTACTGTACAGTGAAAGGTGCGAGGACGAAGCGGAGAGCGACTATTGGGCGTCGCGGGCATACAACCCCCGGCGTAACCATGGAAACGTAACCCCCTTCGACGTGCTGGCCAGAGCGAGCTCGCGAGCTGACGGTTGAAGCGAATAACTCGTGAAAACACGTAAATTAAACGCACTACGGGGGCTGATGGGGCGGAATGGGGACGAGTGTCTCCCCCTTTGCGCTCGTCCCATCACCGTCGCCGCACTCAGCGCACCCCCGCACTACACTTCATCCCGTGAAACATAGCCGGCGCAAGCGAATATTAAATCGTGTTTTCGGTGAGAATACTTCTGAACCGTTGGCGGCTTCATCTTAGTGAGCACAATATGAACATAAAGAATCGTCGTTGCTGAATATAAATACAAAATCAGCCTTAATCGGAAGAATCAGTTTAAAAAATGTCTCTCTGCTTTGTACTTAATTTTGGAAGACAAAAAATAATTTTTTTGCAATTTTGCTTCGATTATAGAATTGATCATTGGCACTTTGTGACTATTTGGTCACAAATATCCAAATAGGTGTTTACAAAAAATTACATTTTATTTGAGGATAGGACCTTAATGCACCGGGTGATAATTTTTAGTTAAAAATCTAGAATAATTGTACTAATTTATTAAAAACAATTCGGAAAGTTTATTATATTTAATTTTAATCCCAGACGCAAAAAGATTAAGACTTTGAATATTTGTTCTCTTTGTGAAATGAAGCGATACAATTTTTCACAATTATTCGAACTAATCGAGTCATCGATATTCCGACGGAGATCGATACCTCATTATGTACATCGATGGTGCTCTTTTCACTATAGGACGTTATAAATCGTCATGCTACATATACGAATAAACATTAGGTACCTACAGCTTGCAGACAACATTATAGCATATCCGTTGATTTCATGCGTTAAATACCGTATGCATGCGAATGTAGCAGAGAACACACCCGCAAGCAACAATAATATACAAAAAGAAGATTGTGTGCTCCATAGACTCGTGAAAAATGCCATAATCACGTGCAAAAAAGCGACTCTGCAAAGCAATAAAAATCGTGAAAGGAATTGTAATAACGGAGCAGAAGTTTTGCAGGGAGTTGTGCTTGCTCCTCAGAGGCCTCACACGTATAGGCGATTCCGACTTTCCCTATATGCGTTTATTTGGTGCGGTCTTACTGGTTTTTCCGGCGTGAGGGAGCACAAGGAACGTGGCTCGCGTCGAATAACCGCAAGGCGAGAGATGCTGCAAGGTTGATGCATGCCGCACGAAAGCGAGATGCACTTGCTGCGTGCAGCACGTATAGGGATCGGCATGGAAGCCGCCAATTACCTTGTCAATTATCTCTCGATTGATGGCTGACGCGCCATATTGATTTCGCAACCAATCGCCCGAATGCTTCTGCACTGTACTGCAGCCAGGTATCGGTAACGCTGATGCATGCAGCATCACAGGACGATATCTACGTATAGCACGAAGCAGCGAATGTATACTGTTCCGCCGTACGAGTCGTTGAAGCGTATTTCGCGCAAGGTTAATTCGCTCGCGGTGCGTAAGGAACTCTGCCGGGACGATCTCGACGACTTCGCCTCGAGTGAGTGATAATTCTTTATTTTGCCCGCGAATGTTGGGCACGCTCACACATGGAAACTGTCGAATAAGTTATTCTAAGTATTTCGCACTCCAGAGAGGAGGGATGAGAAGAGGGGAGTGAGAGGGAGGACTAATCATCGTGACATACGAGTTTGTCGAACGAAATTTTTTTTTTTTTTCTGTAAACGTAACGTAAGAAATATTATAGAAAACATTTGTACTTTTATTCTGTCAACTGTTGGTATTTAGTAAATAGCTTTGATATCTTTGTTCAATTCTAAAATTATGCGAAGAATTGAACTATTCTTACTCATGAATCAATTATTATTTAGGAACAATCTTACCTTCTTTTATATTTTAACTAAGAATTCATTTTTACACAGCGAAGAGTTGTGAGTTGCCACAACTCGATCTGAGCGATAGGAAACTAATAACACTTGGGCAAACCAACGTGTTTGTTCACACAACTATGCTTAGTTTTTGGTGCCAAAACTGGTTCTGTCAATTCGCCTTTTTTCTTCGTGCAACAATAGTCAATCTGTGTAAAGTTGGCACCGATATACTAGCCGTTTAAGGTATTGTAGGGTTACCATAAAAAATACTTAATAAAACTTAATAATTGCGGTTGGTTTTATAGAAAAAACTTTTTCTTTTTCGAGTAGTACATTTGCCACCGATAATACTTTGTCCGTATAATATCCGTACATATGTCCAAGCATATTGATACTACGCTCTTTGAAATCAGTAATGGCGTCGCTTATTCTTCCAAGGGCACGCGATCTCCCTTCCGTGGGATAAGAAGAGTGCGGAACGATCGAGCGGAGAATGCTTGAGAATCTGAGGATCAAATTTACCTTCCTCTTTCGATTTATTACCACAGTATGTATTTTGCTGTATGTTACGCATTATATTATAGCGATCAATCGTTCTGACGTAATATAAAAAATGTATATGCGAATTAATTGACACTCACGTAATCGCAACGCGTAACTTTCTCATCACGATGTTACTCGCGTCAAGCTACTGAAGTGAATCCAGAATGTTTTGTAATTAGTAAATACAAAAAATGATTATATATTCTAACTTAATTATAAAATGATAAGACACCCGAACTTTTGTTCCATTACAAAATAATTCGAATGTGATGAGAAAGTGAATAGTGCCAATACCGTGTTGCCACCTCATTTTATTAATTACTTACAGAATATAATAGTTTATGAAAGATCAGCTTCTGCGTCTGGTATAGACGTATATCGTTGCTTTGACTTATTTAATTAGAGATTAGAACACGACAGTTCGCATCTATTTATTATTTCGTTAGTGTAATTCTTTGATATTTACCTGTAGTGCGCTATACGCTAAAGTTTCGCGAAGTGAATTAGTAATAAAGTATTATAATTCAAGTATATTAATATAAAAATAAGCCTCAATGAATGCGTAACAACAATTGTAATATGTAAAACATGTGTTTGAGGTTATCATGAGGTAAAGGTTTTTAGAACAAATAAATTAAGGCTTTTATATCTTTGTGTGTGGCTTTTCTTCTTAGAAAAGGTTAACTATGACAAGTACAATTCCTTTTAGAGTGGATGTACAAATTGAGTTATTAATTGCATAACATATATGCACACTGGACAAAAAGTATCAGAAGGATCGGAGGTTTTGCATTGCATTACAATACAAAAAATACATTTTAAACATCAAAGATACGCGCTGAACTTTACTGCAATTCGCAGTTTTTTAGAAAAGTTATTGTACTTTCTAATATAGGTTCTTCAAAATATGTATTAATAAAAGAATCTGGGAGTCGTATTTTTTTTTGGACTACAATACTTTCTCTTTCGTATACTTCGTATGTGAAAGTAAATAGAAAGATGGTCAATGAAGTTCCCGTTAACATTATCTCCACTGTATATCGGGCGTTCTTTGATATTTGATATCAAATTTGATTTTTAATTTTCTAGAACATTGCCTTTTTTCTATCATAATTTACGATATTCAGAATTACCGATAATTGCAAGAATAAAATGTGTAAATTACTTAAAGAATTTATCGTAATAATTTCACGTTATCGGTGGCTACAATTGTCCGTGAAACATAAAGCATTGAAATTTTAGAGTACTTTAAATATTATTTTCCTGGCGACTAAATTTTTGTCAAACCTCAGTTTATAATATTATTACAATTTTTTATTTACCTTTAACAATGATGCAAAGCTGAATCTTGAACATTGCTATATTATTATTTTCCATTTATCGCACAGCTTTCTCTCTGAGGAAGTCAACATATTGTGAAAAATTGAAAACAATGATGATACAATGTGCAAGTTTCTACTTAGCATTCTTTTTTATATTTCATTTGTATATTCAATGACTGACAAATAAAATATTTAAAAATTGTTAAAATGAAGAAAATCGGCCAATTTCAATAACTTTACAAGTCGGCCTATAGATTGTTAAATGACAAAATAAAGTTTTCAGGGATTAATCATCATTTAAACTACCGATAGACGGCGCTTAATGCGATAAACGAAAAAAGTTATTTCACTCCGAAATTTATACAAAATATAAAAATAAATGTAATTTTTTCTGTATAAATGTAATTTCATTTTATTCAGATAGAAACAATTTAATTAAAATCTCAACTCGTTATCAGAAACTTATGAGGCTTATCGGTTGAATCGTATACGTTATACTTCATATTCTGCTATACGAGCACCCACTAAAGAGAGCATAAAAGTTCGTATTACGAGAATCTCCGTTCGGATAGGATCTCTAGATATAGCGAATGCGGGCGAGGTTGGGCGGCACCCTTTGTGGATCCTTTCGTGCTGTGGCCATCGTTGAGGGTTTTTACCCCTGTGGAATCCACGAAACACTTTTACGTACGCGGGCGCTAGCGCGAGCGCGCTCACCGGCGAGCTATTGAAATGCAACTCGCGTTCTCCCGCACTGGTCCATCACCCGAGAGAACTTCTCTCCTCCGGCTTATTTCGTCCCTTCATCTTTGGAGATCGGAGACTCTTGCTGTACCAACTTTCTGTCTTTCTCGTGTCTCGTCAAGCTACCTTACATCCCGTACTCGTCTTGTCTCCGTTTGTTCCCTCGCGCGCCCTCATTCTCTCCCAACGCATGTATAAGATCTCGACTCTACGATAAACCACTAATCCGACGGTTCGGTCGTCCTCGATCCTCGCTCCTGCAGCTCCTCGATCAATCTCGTGGTTTTTCGCTCGAGCAAAAGTCGAGCCGATATGAGATCGGTTGCGCGCGTCGTCGAGCATAAGTACCGTGAAACGCGCTCGCTACTTTTGCCAAATGCTCTACTGTCTTACGGTACTTTTGTACTTTGTCTTTGCCCTAAGGGGCGGAGATTGGCAACTATAGGTAGATATAGTATCTTTGTAGGAAAAAGAAACGAGAAAAGAGTGCAACGAATAAGGACCAAAGACAAGGGAGAGAGGGAAAGCTCGCGATTTTTATTAATTGCCGTATGCTCGTAGAAAGTTGTCCTTGATTTATTACAGTATTTCACATGTCGGTGCAACCCACCGGATACCTGAAAGCTTTGAGGGGATGAAAATAAACATTTAAGACCGTAATAGTGACGAAGTACCATCGCGTGTAGCGTTGCCATATTTACGCAGGTTGTCATGGACACGGGTAGTGTTATGGACACACACCCACATATATATTTATTTGCACGACCATCGGGCCGCTCTGTGTCACACACAATGCTTTGGCGGAGGGTTTATACATCATAAAAGAAGAACTCTGTATGCTGTGCCACCTCCGAGAAATTCCGGGATCACATGCAGCGAGCACATGGAATTTTCTCCATTTACCTCGTATTGCAGAAGATACAATGACCACCGGTAAGCGACAGTATCATTATAAACTCTTATAAACAGTCGAGAATGACAAAAATGTATTGGTGTAACATTTTCTATTTTTTTATTGACTTTTATTGTTATATGAAACAGGTGAGGTAGAATACATTTCCTAGAGTTCGAGGTTCTTCAATTTCTCTTGGAGACGTTTTTTGTATTATCTTAACTTTAAATTAATGATGAAATCAATTTCGAAATTCACATTTAAAATATCAATAAAATAAATTTGGATACTGACGTTATATAAAAATATTAGGAAAATGACCAAAGAACAATATCTCCATTGAAATATATTTATTTATATAAAAAAGTAATTTTTTTTTACGTTTTTACGCTCATCGTATCATGCTCGTACGTAAAAGTTTCGTTTAAAATGAGAAAGAAATGTCAGAACAACGATCTTGTTATTGAATATGCCGATGATGTCATATGTATGCTCGATCTGCCCGATCGTTCTATTTCAACAAACCACTCGACGACTC
Organism: Cylloceria caligata; assembly: GCA_963942595.1. Taxonomy (NCBI): domain Eukaryota; kingdom Metazoa; phylum Arthropoda; class Insecta; order Hymenoptera; family Ichneumonidae; genus Cylloceria; species Cylloceria caligata. Next base: position 70,041,943 of record OZ012704.1, on the reverse strand, counting down.
AGAAGCGAAGAAGATAATGTAGGATAACTTTTTTGTGGGCGGCTCGTTGGAGAAGGAATAATTATTCAGGTCATAGAACGTAGTGCGGATTCCGCGACGAAAACGTGTGTGTGCGTGTCGCTGCATTATTTAACGCTTTCTAAACGTCGTATAGTTCTCCGTTCGGTTGGTCGGCTCGTATTCAAAGAGGCCGCCGAGTCTCGCGAGACGAGTTAGCAAAATTACGTCGAGAGTTCATTATCGCGGAAAAGTCTTTTTCCCCGCTCGCAGTTCGCTGGTCTACGCGGCGCAGCAACTCCATGCTGAAGCTGTCGAGCAGAAGGGAAAATTGCCGCGCGACGCTATTATCGTGCCGAGTCTCCGCGTTCAGGAATTCACGAGCCCGGATCGATCGAGGCGTCCGACGAATGAACGATTATCGATAAATCTTTTCGCTCGCGCTCTCTGCTTACACGACTTCTTTCACTCGGCTGCCCCGAGACTCGTCGACGAATTTCTTACTCGGGCTCACCACAGGCTTTTACAAATGGATCACGTCCAGTTGTTAATATATAGATATACTGGTACCACTGTACATGTACTTAATTATCGTAATCTTCAGCTGTACGACTTAACTTTGTAAAAATATACTTATTCGAAGCATCGTTCTTAGCTCGCCGAATCGCTTGTAACGTCGAGCTGTCGCTCATTGTAGAGTTAACAAATGTGAGTCAATATTAAATTTCATGTGGGGCGCTTTTAATCGAGCGTGAATTTTACCAACAATACCAGTCTCGGTAACACGAAAGGCGTCTCGCCACTTTTTTTTTCTTCGTCACGTAGTACCTGCGACGTGTGATATCGTAGCATTGAAATACGACATTAGAACATTGTGTTTGTACACGACTTCAATTTCTGTTGACACTGATTTATCTTTTTCGCAGTGATCGAAGCAGAGAATTAACTACACGTGGCTGAATTTGTAAATTCAAACTAGAATTCTTTCCATGGTTGTACATATTTTCACAAAGGCTATATCGTTTTACCGAAACTTCGTTCGACGAACTAATCATCCTCACCCCAATAAACACGACGCTTAATCGTCAAGCTATTCAAACATCGATTTTTAGTTTTTCATTAAGACCTCGTTAATGGTACTTGTTCCGATAAGATCGTTTTATCTATCGCTCAGAATTCTTCATTCTGTATAAAAGGTAAAATACGTTAACTGAATTCACTTTTATTTAGGTCAACTTTTTTCGATTACCTCGCAACTGAATTATCTTTAATCGTAACGCACAAACAGGGATACGCATAGTTTTTTAGTCTCTCCAAGTATGATATCCACTGGTGTCATACTTGAGATTGCTATTCACTGGTATTATATTACTTTCGATCATTCAAAGTCATAGCACGACTCGAAATCTAAAAATATATTATTTTCGCTAACAGAATTTTTCTTACTTTTCTAAAACTATAACCAACTTTGAATCTAATATGTAATTTGTAGTTTTAAGCAAAAAATCTATCAGAGCTTCATTTTTTAATAAAGATGATAATTGAATTCAGCACATTTTTTTGTTCAATATTATTAGAAATCTAAGAAGCCTTCTAAGATTCTTAGATAAAGTAAATTTCAAGTTGAATCTCCAAGTCCAAGGTACGAATTACCTTTTAATACGTTCATAATCCAAATCCGTCACATACAATCAAATATCCAGATTTGTTACATTTAAAGTTATTTAATATTATTGTTAGGAAGTTTTTAAAAATTATAACAAAGTAATAAATTGAAAAGAATACTAAAAATATCTCGAACGTAATTCGTGGATATCTTCACGTTGATCTTAGCAAACGTCAATTACTTTTGCAAGTTCTAAACGATATCATGTCATAATTATGTGAAATCTGTTACAAAATTCGTTGGTAACAATTATCAAATCTAAGTTGTAACTAATTTTATATATTCAACGAGAACGTTTTGTTTTAATAACAAAAGAAAACTTGTTTAAGATTTTTATGTCATTTTAATGCCAATAGATTTGCTTCGATTACAAAATAGATTTTTAATCCTGATTATACGATTAAAAATTGCAATTGTTATTTGTAATCGCAACTTTCTGATTACTAATTACAATTTTATTATCATCTGTGATAAAAATTCGTTCACGACATTGCGATGTCGTAAAAGCTCACAAGTAATTTGAACGATTTTGGCTGAAAAAAACCAATAGTCTGCTGTACAAACATATTTTTAACTATTGTTATAAAAACTAAATTGTACTCAAAAAAAATACTCAAAAAGTGACTCTAAAATTGATTGTAAATCCAAATCAGACGGCATACAAGCGCTTGATTTCTGATTGAAAATAGATTTATCACATACCATCGCGAGCGCACGAGACGAGTAACGATAACTGCTTACTTTGACTGTATATGCTAATTCATTTTCGTTGAAAGCTTCGTCGTGTATAGCTTGATTTTTTCCGATGAGCTCTGTCTGTGTTTTTTTTTAAAAGAATAGATGAAAAGCGAGCTATCATACGCTTCGGGACCTTGCCTTATTTTTTTCGAGTTACCTAGTTTTTCCCAAGCCACGAGAACCCACAGACCACTAAATGAGTCATCGTAGCCTGGTTCCTTGCTGTCTTCTCAATTATCCTAACGAGTCTGGAACCAGACCGATACTCCCTCGCACTGTGGCTGCTCGCACGCTTCTTCACGCGGGTGACACGTCTTATTTTTAAACTTCCCCAAACGAGGGGTTGCTTCTGTTGACGAATTCGCGGATGCTCGTAGTCGGAATGTCTAAAAGCCAAATGAAGATTTAGAGCCTTTTACCCTAACGCTTTATGGATCCGTAATTTTTGTCTGCAAGGGGTGTTTGTGCGTCGATTTCTAAGTAAATATGTACACTTCTAACGAACACCAATAATTTTCTCTGCAATCTAGGTTATCAACTTATGACTGTCAGCCCTTGCAAAGTAGTTTTTAGTTTTCTTTACCACATTTTTTGTTCAATGTTCACTTCACACACATTTTTACTTTGTTATCACATACGGTGCGTGTGTGCGCGTGTGTCTGTGTGTCACAGGTTTTCCTTTGAATCTCTTAAACCAAGAAACCGTTTTAACTTTTGGTTCGAATTTTGTCGCGCTGTCATATCAATTTGTTCATGACAATTACTTTATGCAGAAAAGCTCGTGTTCAAAGTATTTAAACAAACCTGCGATGTAGAATATCGCGCATTGCTTCCTCTTTATTTCCTATTTTTTGAACATTTCAGCCAAAATCGCTGAATATACTTTCTCATAACTTTGTTGAAAATATCGAATAATAAGGAAATAATGTGCAAGGTTCTATTTTGCAGGTTTGCTAAATTTTCTCAACGATCTGATTTTTAAAAAATGTTCGACAAGGTACTAAAAAATTAGTATACATACATAATAACGCGCAAGAGTTTTTGGTATACAATTTTATCGAAATCGATAAAGAAATGCGAATATTACACAAGATAGAATGATTGATTTAGATATTGCTTTTGTTTGCTAAAATGAAATACACGTACATTGAAAATCACTCGAGCCATCGATTGAAATTTTAGCACGTAATTACAGCTGTAAGACCTCTTTATTTAATATTGTCATCGTTAAATTATACATAAACGATACGATTCTATGGAATGTTGAATTTTTTAACTTGGTACTCTGTATTTTTTATAAAATTGCGATTCAAGTTCGTAAAAAGTTGCAAACGTTGCTTCTTCATTCTTCAAGTCCGTTGTTGGGAAGGCTTCGTCTATGAGGAAATCAAAATTGATGAGTGGGCTCCGTCACAGAAAAGCTGTGTAGACAGCTGTCAAAACGAATGAGAAAGCAACGTACACGGTGTCGAAATTTATATAAGTGATAGGTCAAAATAGATATAATCTCGTAATTTCTTTTTCTATCAAACCGACAGACTTTTTCCTTGCAATGTAGCAAAAAAAAGAGTGGCATTCATTTAGGGATTTATTTTGGTCACTCCTCCCTCTTTCACGCTCTCGAGGAGCTAGAAATAAAATAGATTCAAATTCCTGTCGTCTTGACAACTCGCTATGCGGAAAGAGGGCGCCATCGAACGATGGTATCCCTTAGTTGTCGATAATGCAGGAAAAATCGATCGGTACCTACGAGCTTGCGACGTTGCCACGCTTACATGGATGGCCTTAATTTAGAAGGAAACAAAACGGTGGTGCCTGGCTGGCGTTGGAAACAAGTGGTGTGTTTTCGGAGGACGAATATTCAGAAAAAAAGAACACGTTGGTCATGAGGCTCCTGCACATCGCAGGTACGCGAATATCCTTACTTATCAAAACTTTTAGTGTCCAGTTTGCCATTTTTTTGACGTTGTATAATAGTAGTCGGTGAGTGTAGTCTGTCAGCGCAGTAGACTTGTATACGTAGACATGAGGATTGCTCCAATGTGTGTTTTCGCGTGTTTTACTCATATCGATGCACCTTCTCCACTTACTAGTGCCATCCCGATCGATGCCCTTACAATTAAATAACGCAGATTGTGACAATTCATGTATTGAATTAACGAAAACGATATCCTTCGTGTTTTCAGCTTACCAGCATGAGTTCCTGGCCTCGCAGACGCTTTCGCGTTACGCCACTTCGTGCGCTTGGTGCTTTTTTCATTGTGGGAATACTCTTTTGGTATAGCCTTGGCCGGCAAGAAGAACCCCCACAACCGTGCAGCGTACCTGAAGCATTTACGGAAAAATTGCACGATCTAGCTTACAGGTTTGTAACCACAAGTTGTCAAATATTTATCTATTGCTGGACAAAAATAGAGTATTATCAGTCGGTAATCCCGATGTGATTTCTACTATACCAACACCTTGAATACCGGCGCAATCGCTTAGCCGGTAAAACCAAAACCTGCTTGTAATTGTTATGCACACCTTAATATCATCTAATTTCAGAATTGGGTATCTTATGCAAGAAAAAAACACTTGCCTACTGGGTGACTTCCCTTGATTTCACTGTCATTTCGATATTTTTTTAGTTTTATTATCTAACTGTCATCACCATTCTCCAATTAGGGTCCACTTGGTGCTCGCGAAACTTGGAATCGTTCACTTCCTCTGCTTCGGTGGTCTCTGGGGTCAGCTAAGAATCGGCCGTGCATTACCCTGGGAGCGTAAAGTAGATCTTTGTCTCGTCGACACATTGCGCGACGATGTTCTCATCACCAAGGCCTTCAGAGATGTCGGTCTCAGCGCTAGTTACTCTCACGCAGCTGGTGTCTATCACGTGCAGGAACACGAGGTTGGCGAGGACTCGCCGAAGGTAGAGATCGTCGTATTCGAGGAAGACTCGGTGGTCAGTATACATCTCGATAAAAACGCATGAAAAGTTTCAATATTTTTCTTACAAAAGAATCCGGAAAAATGGTGAAAAAATTATTTTGCAATATAATAGTCTCGAACACTCGAATAATTTTGTCATTGGTTAAGTGAATATTGTTATTCAATGTTTTTTTTTCTAATTTCAGACACAAATGGTCAGGAGAGTAGGATGGGCGAGAAGAGTCTTGCCACCGGACTGCGAACTTTCACCGAGCCTGCAATGTTTTCCTCCCCAATTGGTGATTCCTCCCCTGCCAGCTAAGCAATTCGGTAGTTTTCTTATTCCGGCGCCCAGAGAGGGAATAGAACTGCAGAAGTACCATTATCCAAACGACTGGTGGCTCGAGATAAAGCCCACTGACTGTGTCGAGCCCCGAGATACGAAATCGTAATATCCGATATATCGGTAATACGTTCGAACGGCCCCTCCTTCTTGTTCGATTGTTCCATTATGCTGCTGCTAGTTGTGTGAAATTATTGTTGAGAAAGAGAGATCAATGAGTAATACGAAATACAGATAAACGGACGATATCCGATGTTTTTCGCGGTCACAACGAACGGTATATATTAATATATGCACACATATATGTCTGAAGCCTATGGAATTCCAAAAATAACATTTTGTGATGTTGTGCATTTTAGCGAATGCATAGAGCTGCGGATTAGAGTTTTAAGCGAATAAGACAAATACACAAATCGACACGAACATAAATACATATTAGTAACTAAATCATACCAAGAAAGAACATTTGTACTTTAATAAGTCCCTTACGATATTCGCTATACAATTTCCATGAATCCAGTATAGTTCGGCAAGGTGAACGCTCCAGTTTCATGTTCTTAAGCAAAATCGAAAAAAGTCACTTCCGTACATAAAAGATATGCATATAACTTTTTTTTTTTACGGCTCCTGTATATTCATTTGACATAACGAAGATTTATAATAATTAAAATTTCATAGGCATCGATAGCAAATATTTACGAGGATCTATTACTGGAATATTCATCTTACATTGACGCGCTGGTAATTGTTGTTCATCGTGTAAACATGCACCTAAGCGATTAAAATACTTAATAGTTGAGCGCTTCCAAAGCTTTAGACGGGGCATCGTGCCATTTTGAGCTTTCTCATTTACACGTAAATGTAACCAATTGTTTCTATCGATTTACCTTTATTGTACTATTAGTATAAAACGTTTTTTATTTATTTGTAACATGTGTTATTTATGATATTTAAATAGTGCGAGGAAAGACAATGAAGTATCTTCCTGTCATACGAAATAAAGCCAGATCTTTTTAGCCGAAAGAATTGTTGCGTTAGTTCGCAAAAATAAACGTCATGTGACAATCCAATCGAATCGTTTTTGAGGTAAGCAAACATTACCGATGCGTCCTTATATAGATATAAGCCCATTTAAAGTCATCGCCATCGTTGGAAATGAAGAAGACCTCGTGCTCATCACTTCCACGACGAATACTATGGAAAACGATGAGTATTATACACAATCGAAACTCGATTTCTAGAGAGGCCTTAGAATACTAATGGAATGTTGTCTCAGCGACTAGTGGGGGTATACGTTGGCCGAAAATTACGATCATCATTCCAGGGCTTCCACTGAACATTGCTATTGTCAACAGACTTTTTTACTTTATCATCGCTAAATAAATTAATAATAAATTGTTCAACACAGATGGGGATATTAAGTAAGATGTGCGGTGTTAAAATTAATACCATTTCAACACCATTGTGTAGTCCCAATAGGACCATTACTTCGGTATCAATCGTCGGTGTAAAAGAGCGGTGTAACAAAGTCGGTGTTATCGATTAACACGAAGACTGCGTACACCGAAAAGATAATATTCTACACGAACTTCCAGCGTAGCAACATCAGGTAAGCACATCTTTCAGTGTGTATTTAACACCGATAAGTGCATATTTTTAAGTTTTGTAGGTGGATTAAAGTATGTCCTATTAGGCATACTACGACTTGACACAGAATTGTGTCGACTTATGAAAAAGCAACACCATTGAAGGTTAACGTGATCCATCACACCATTTGATAGTTTTTAGATTACATCGAATTACTGGTATACCACATGGCCGGTGTAGTTTTAACAACGAAATGGTGTTAATTTTAACACTGATTTTTCTCACCACTCATACCGTTGCGATTAAAACCACAGATTTTTTACAGTGTATGCAACTCCCAAGGGCTGCGTATAGAACACCATTTACTTGTCACAGATACAATCCTTTCTACTGTCAATGAACAATAATGATCAACGAAAAAGTTATATTAGATTTTATCACCAGATCTTTGAGATTTTTATTATGTTGACATATTTGAGATTAACACGTTCACGCCGGCGCGGGCCACCGGTGGCCCGCGCTAGACTGTCTCATCGGGCGGCGCGGGCCACCGGTGGCCCGCACTAGATTGTCTCATCGGGCGGCGCGTACCACCGGTGGTACGCGCCGATTTAACGTATTTTAATTAAATAATTTAATTTAATTAAATAATTACGTATTTTCATTAAAAACATTTATTTTTAATTACAATTATAATTAATAACGTATCATAAACATAAGTTTTGTTCAATAACATAAACACATTAATTTGAGCGCCGCCTCACAGCAAAACAAATGAAAATCGGCCCCGGCGTGAACGTGTTAAACAAGTATAAAATGATTTAAACAATAGTATTTTACATTCTAAAATATCATTACATATTATCATTCACTCATAATATGATTTTTCATTCAAATGTATTAATTGTTGTCACTAGTACAACAATCACGACATATTATTGCCTATCATTGACACTTGTAGTAAAGTAAATAGGTCAAGTTCGGCAAGATTTTCACCACAGTCGGTACGATAAGAAGACATGCGCCCTCTCGCTCGTTACTCTGTTGTATACTCTTCCACTCACGGGCGAAAAAGTGCTGTGCACCACAATGGAAATCCAGAGTTACGCTCAAGCAAGGGCTCGAACATAATTATACGCTATGCGCGCAAAACCAAGTGGCGTTGATTGTGGCCAGTTTTATACTTTTGGCACTTCAGATATCAGTAAGAAAATCGTGCCGTGACAGCTGACGGCAGAATGCCGTCATGTCCGTCCGCGCCAGGACGACATTGTGACGGCACGACTTTTTAACAGCACAGCGTGCCAATAACGTGCCCGTACGGTTCCGGCAAGTCGTAAGGTAAAGTGCTGTCATGTGTGGACGTATGTACATGATTCCACTGTACCGTCGCGCTATACCGCCACCGTGTGGTCTCCGAGTTGTCACATTTCTATCTGGGATAGTATATAGTTGCATGGATAGACGAGACGTTTTAATTTTTTATTCAATGATGATGGAGCAATGAAATGTTAAGTTTTTTTTATTTGTAGAAATTCCACAATGGAAGGTTATAAAAAATAAGTGCTCGAATAAAAAATGTCCTGATTTTATAGAATATTTAAAACAGTTTCTTAATGGACAACAGTCTATTTCTATCTCACTTCCGCCACAATAGACGATATAATACCAAAACTTGACACCGTGTTCGATGGCTGTCGATCTCGGCTCGGAACTAAGGTCACGCACACATTGATATAGGGTATATCCTATGTCCATGCACCTACATAGCGACTGTCAATATGACAGACTTTATCTTAAGGCGGCTTCCCACGGCGCGTAATATCGCAGGCTGAGCCGCGTCAACTCACGCCAACACGCCGTGAGAAGGGTGCTGTCCGAGGTAGCCCGAGAAGATCCGTGATGGGGCGCCCGATCCGCCGCGAGTCGGTAACTTCAAAGGAGCGACGCGAGCGCACCCGTAACGGCGTATGAGGCCTGTGGCGGCGGGTGCGAACCTGTCACTTGTTGCTTGGTGTTCATTTTTATGTCGACCGTGCTTACGTAACAACGTGAATTTTGAATGGGCGAACGACGTATCGGAAATAAAAAAAAGTAATTATAGTGGCATGAGTCGGAGATATTACCTATTTGTTCAATTTATTATCATCTCAATGGTTACCTTGATCAGCTCTTATAAAATAACGATATCCGTCAGCGCCTTTTCTTCTTCTTCTTTTTTTGTTTGTTGAGTAAATAAAATTCACTAAATAACACAAAAGCGGCTGCAGCAACAGTATGGCATTTCGGGAATGACAGTTTTCGTTGGTTGACATAGTTAATGCCTCGGGCCCGGAAGCGCCGTGGAAAGAGCGCCGCCCGAGGGGGTCCGGGCTCGCCTAAGGCGCGGCCTTGGCTGCACAAATCGGCACGGCGCGGTCTCGTCTGCACAAATCGGCACGGCGCGGCCCGACCTGCAATACCATATTACGCGCGGTGAAATGCCGCCTTTACGACACAATTATAATTTTTATCAATTTACCAAGCGACGCAGCCGAGGTCCGGTCTATAACAACAAAGTCAATGGTCTACTCGCTTAGATGCAATACGGTGGTCACCGGTAAATTAACAGTCACCAGTGAATTAACTAAAGTATAGATCAACATTTTCTGTTAAATTCGTTCATTTTTTTTACTATTTGGTATAGTTTTGCCATCGAAATATAATTACGATTAAAAGTGGAGGTTACATTGGCCCGTTGATTCAATAGTGTTTCCAAATTATTTGATTATAATGTTTTGGAGCAAATAAATACTTTGACAATGATAAACGAACATGAACGAACATGATATACGAGAACAATATTTGTTTAGTTGTTCTACATATTTTGTTACATAGTTTGTGGGGAAAGGTTGTCGCAGCTTGTTTGAAACTATTTCTTTTCGTGAAAACCTATGGTAAAGAAGTGGTTGCGCTTACCTGTTTATTCACCGGTGACATTACCCTCTACCAAGTGTCACCGTCGGAGAGCAGAATCCTCCACTTACCTGTGGAAGTAGAATCGCAAGTAATAAAAGATTCAAACGCGGAATAGTTAATAACACAAGATAGGAACTTTATTTTTGTAGATTAATAGTACAATGTTCAGATGGAAAATTGGATTATGCAAGACTGTGCGTGTTGCCATCAAGACGCCAAAGCTCAAAAGCTGTTGCTGAGGAAAACCGTTTTTTGCTGTCTTCCCATTATCTTTCCATCCTTGGCTTTTCATTGGCCAAGGCTTGGGTAGTCGGGTTATTCGTAGCGTAGTCGGTGCTGCCAAATTCCTGGCGGCAGAAAATCATGTATTCAACCATGTATTCAAAATTATTCGCTATATATAGATGCATATTCCAAATTTTTCAACTTCGGTGGAGTACAAGATCATTTGTAATTTCACGCCAGTAACAAATATGACATAAAAGTTACGAGTTGTCATCGTCACATTTCTTAAATATGGGTAAGGGTCAAAGTTGATATTCCAGAAAACAGAGAAAAATTACTCCTTTCATTTAAACGAATACGTGTACCAACTAAATTTATTACAATTAAGTAATTTATTTGGTCAGACTACAGCATTCGGACTAGTTCCGCATGGTCTGATTAAATATTTTTGCTAACCTCAACCCTCACCCCAATTCACGACTAATACAATTTCTTATGAAAGACCATTCGATACGATCGAGACGAGTGATTCAAGTTTCATTAACTGAAAGCTTGCAACAATGATAACCGGATATACCGACGAAGATCGAAGCTTTTTCTTAAATGGCGTCTGGCAGTCTCGAAGAATTCACCCCACACAGTATCAATGGTGCATCATTGTTTGCTAAAATCGCCATTGTGATTGAAGCCAGGGGACCGAAATCCCGGACATCCGCCCGTCAATCTGTTTGCTTTGCTCTCGATACACATTCCACAGAAAAGCCGTGTGCTAGACTACCCCGAAGCCCCTAGAGGGAATGCGGAACTCGATGGAGCTTTCCTGAAAATATTTTGGTAAGTCGCTGATATCGTGTCTACATGTCTCTTCCATCCTTCGCATTATTAATACTTACGTTGCATGTTACTGTTTTCTTTATGTTCTTTCGGTGAGCATAACGATATATATGAAACAAGTTTTGTGATTATGAAGGGCATATTGCTTTCGATTTTTCTGAATTCATTCCGATTTCGTTTGTATTCACTAACTTTTATATGAATTTGAAGATTATAAATGGAATTTAAAAATGTTTCGAATCATAATAAGTGAATAATTATTTTTTGTACAAAATTTTACTAATATTAATGGATTTTTGTAAATCTGAGACACACGTCTCACTGCATTCGACTCTTCTAGCAGTTTAGACACCAGTCAGCAATACCATGTTTCGAAGGAAAAATAAAATGGAAATGCAGACTTTTAGCAAACTTGCTTAAGTGTGTTTAATCATATCGAGAGTAGAATTTAAGATTTATAGCAACTTCGTCATTTTCACGATAAAATATTTATTACTTGTTATTGAGGCGACCAGTAATAACGTTTGAAGGCTCATGAGCTGTGAAATGTATCTTGGACTATAAAAAAAAAAACATTACATTAAGATTTCCCTATTATACTACTTACTTTTTCTTAATAATAGTTTCACGTTAATTTTACACTTTTTAAAATAATTTTACAATATACATATGTTTCAATTACGATAATACGCTGACTAATTGTCTTCCAAACAAAAGAAACTTTACCGTTATGAGGAAAAATACTGCACCTTTCGCTATAAAGTGAAGGAAAATGAAATGGAAATAATGACAAAGCATCAACAGCGTGCTGTATTGTATCGGCATATTCTACCTTAACTGATTTTCTCAAGACAACAATGATTGGATGCAAGTTTGCAAACTCTCTAACAATTGTCACAATGACGAGGCTATTATCCAGCAATGGAACGCATTGCGGTCGGATGCGTTCAATAATCTTTTAATGAATTTTTGAAAATCAGGTGAAATACTTGGAGGCATTGAGCGTGAAGAATAAATGAGAGCTTGATATATACGACTTCTGCACAGTTTACGACTGGAGACATTAGTATACGTAGAATTAAACATCTGTAGAAAGTTTTTCCAGCTGCCGGTTCATACGTTGTATCAGATTTGCCAGCACTGTCGAAACTCAGAAAACTTTTCACCTTGAATCGCAGTCACTCGTTCGTTCACTCGACTCACTTACGACGTGACATAGACGTATATATCGTACCTATAAAACGCCGCAATAGTTAAGTGTACACCTTATTAGAAAGAGTCACTTTCCTTCACTGTACTTTTCTTTATCTCTTCGTCTGGCTGTATTGAGCTCCCGAAGTCGGAACACGTGTTTAATGACATTTGGATGCACGAAAATCTCTCCTCATCATTTCCGTTGCTCATTATCCTCGGCACAGGTTGTAATACGAAATTGGGTTATCGTCATTAATAACTGATATTTGATTTAAAGGAAAGTTGAGCTATTTAACATAACGCGTAAAAAATCAGTCGTGAAAAAGTATTTAATCATAACTTTTTCTCATATTTTTACCTTCACAAGTATAAAACTTCACAAGTTATCATACGTTGTAATAATTCATCACAATTTTTACTTAAAATTGACTTGCGTATTCGAGAAATTAGAAAAATTGTGATTATGAACAAATCTGTTTAAAAAATGAAGAATTATTGGACGAAATATTTTATTTTACTTTATTTTATTTCAAAAAGAGGATAATTTTACTTCTTTGAGTTTTTTTTTAACTGTCAGTGTTTTATCTTATTCTAAAACATGGTTATTGCTGTAATTTACAATTGAGTTGACGTGATTGATATATATGCTCATTGATTGAAAGCAAAAAATAATATAAATTTATATATATAAGCGTGTACGTTTAAATCCATTTGAAGCAATTGTAGAACTGTATACTATAGTTATGAATATATTATTAACTTTATTGCTCGTTCAATTATAACTAAAGAGGAAAATACTATTTCCATTTTCAGTTAAACAGGACGCGAGCAGCTCAAAACTCGGTCATTGGGCTGATGCCCGACCGATTACAGAAGCCTGTGATTAAACTAATGGAGGAAAGAAAGGTAGTAAAAAGCCGGATTATATTTTATGACGCGTACACACGTTCTAGTATAATTCACGAGTTTTTTTAAGTATTTCTATACCTATATTTTATGAAAACAGTGAAACTAATTGATGGCTCCCCTTCGCCTATATGTTATACGTACGTCCCGACGAGTCAGAGTATCAAGAAAAAGAATTCTATTCTCAAGTACTCAGTTCTTCTGATGCATCCTGTTTGAGTTTCATTCAGTGGAAGGATAAAAGGTATAAAAGTGGATGGTTTAGAAGATATTCTTTCGAGTCTACATCACATCAACAGATAGGAGACACGAGACTTCGTGTCATGTGCAATATATTTTTTTTTACCGTTGAGCTGTAAATTTACTCAATATTTGCAGCATTACGCAAAATTTCGAAGTGCTCGGAAATAGTTAAAAGTGATATAGAATGTGATTGAAGATACTTAATAAATATTTCTGTATATGATATGAGAGATTATCGAAGTGAACATATCGATATTTGAATTGAAGTCTTATTAATGAGTAATTTGATATATAATTCACTGATAATTGGAAGCATTCGTTTCTGGGATCGACGATGAAGTTTCAAGTACGATAATTAATACATTTTTATTTTCATTGAAAGTTACGATATTTAATCCATTTGCAATCGTGCATATTTATTTGTAATGTGTATACCATGTAAGAAGTAACCTGAAAATAAACAAACGAACATTTGGGTGATAATAAGAAAGTTAAGAATGTAATTCTTATACAATGATCTTATATATATTGTACAAGCAGAATAATGTACATGTTCTCTGTACAATTAGAATATCCAGAAGAAGAAGAAAGTTAAGAATTGCATTGTTATTCCAATTTTACAGAGAAAATGCACATAATTCTGCTTATACAATGTTGATAGGATCATTGTGTATAGATTCTGATTCCATAGATAAATTCTGTTAGATATGCGCGAGTCATCCTGTGTAGCGTATACCAGGTGAAGGGTCAACCTGTGTAGTATACGTTTGGGTAGCATCGTGGCTGTGGTGACTGAAAATAGTGCAGAAATAGTACTGGAACCTTCTTTCTGGCTGTAATCGCCTGCCTTTTATTCAAGGGACCGTTTTTTGACTGACAAATGTGCTAATTCGTTGAGGCTAGCAACTGTCAATGGCTAATTTTGTGTAGTAAATTATCAAGTAACTTTAAAATGTAATATAACAAGAATATATATAGATTTTCAACAGGGTTATATTCCCGAAGTTGAAGGGTGAATTGACTCTATTTATTCCTTCTTCGTTAAAATTCTCATTTAAATAATTATCAATTTGGCAGATATATCGTTCCATGCTTCTTCTCGTGGTACTTGGAGAGTTTATAGAATTTCGGAAGGCCCACAAATCGATAAGACCTTACAAGTATTATCGCACGATACCCAGAGGTCATAAACCTCGATGGCACCAATTCCCGCGACCATCAAGATATCGACACTTCAGGAAAGGGCCATCTAAGCCCCATCTTTGCCGTCCGAACGGTGCTTGGTAAGGAACTTGTTATAATAACGCAAACCCTGTATCAATATTGAATTATTATCGTCGAGTAGAACAGGAATCATTGTACAAGACTCAGAAAACTTCGATATACTATGTAGGACTGAAAAAATTGACATACGGTACTCACCGTAATGAATTAAACTCAACGCAAGTTCCCAGGCTCCTCGAGGAGCTGTCGAAGATCCCTTGATGAACAGAATATGAATTTTGTGCTTTTTAAAACTTTCAATCATAGTGATTTTCACGTAAACGATTTATCGTTTTCGACAAGCAAAGGCAAAACAATTTTTTATGGTGTGCAATAATATCCATTGGCTTCTCTTAATATTTAAAATAAAACACGTTTACAATGTACTCCTGCAGCGGCGTTCGGAACGAACTTTCAAGAACACATTTTTCTTCTTTTATACTTGTTTGATTGACTATTCTTATTTAAAAACTTGGTCATGTATGCTATGAGATCATAAAGTTTGCAAATGTCGGCACAACGATTTCAAGTAAAGCTTGGTTTGTGTACAGTGTGCGGATACGCCCTAGTTTCAGATGCATCAACG
>OZ012704.1:69364370-69426290 GCA_963942595.1 Cylloceria caligata | reverse complement strand
AGGTAGTAAGTAGGTATGCCTCTAGCATTATCTACCACAACTACCACGACCACCCCTACCAGCATCCCTTGGTATATACCCTCGTATGTTGCTGCTGGCCAGCAAGGGCTGTTTCACTGGTGTACGTTGCTCCTGGCATCAGAAGCATGAGGCACGCGGCCAGCCACTGTTAATTGAACGCACCGCTCGTAACGGGTAGCTATTCCCTCGCCCTTTGCTATTGCTTCCTCCCTGACTCCCCCGTTCGCTTGCCTGCACATACTGCTTTTCTATCTTCCTCATACTCGATACCGGTACGGTGTGTATCCTCTTGCTCTTCATTGTCCCACAGAGAAATTCCACTGGAAATCTATACCAATTACTTTTATCGCGAGCCGATTGTATCTGCTATTTTCTTACATTTTTATGGGGCAGGTTCACCAAGAAAATATAATCGGTTGAAGGTTAAGCTCAATATCTTTTGAAAAACATACACGATAACGAGTACTTGTTTTTATCAGAGATCATTATTAATAAGTCTGCAAAGTAGAACGTTGCTGTACAATGCTTCTTCATTATTTTTAGCGCTCTCAGGAAAATTCTAGCTTTCTCATAGAGAAAGATATTTGAGAGGTAGAAAAAAAATGAAAAAGCAATACACGGGACTCTACATCGCTGGTTTGGTTAAATGATGCACACTGTCGACTTAAAATTAGTAAAAGTTAACGAGTCAACAATTTTCTTGTCAAATGACATATTACTTAATTGTTGATAATTGTTGATAATTGTTGTCGTACTTACGTAGAATGTTTCAGTTCGATAAGTTGATGTTTGCACAAGTTAACGTGTTTACGCCGTTTTGCTTTTTTGAAAATAATAAGTAACTCTTATACAGTTTTAATGACTTTGTCGATTTTAATTAAGTTTATTACGATAGTCGGGTCGTAACTGTTTCACCAACGTGCAACATTTTTGTTTAATTCTTGAAACCGTTCTCGAGTTATAAGAATTAAATTGAATGTAGTCATTAATGAAAAAAAGAAGAAAAAAAATGTCATAACTTTCAAACCTATTTGTCGTTTCTTGACAAATACACAACCAACCAACCTTTGTCGTAACTACACTTGCAGTGAAACTTTCAATTTAATTGCTTGAACTTTGTACGAGTTAACGTGTATTTACGTTATTTTGTAATTAAAAAAAAAAACAACCGAAAACTCTCATTAAATATTAAGAACATAACCAATTTCAATTAAATTCACCACTATGAAAGAGTAGCAATTATTTCTCTGTGATTGTTCTCTAGTTATGAGAGATTCATAGATATCCTATCGCACACACACGCGCGCGTACACATATAGGACATTATTTCTAGATCCTTTTCAGACGTTTCAAACGATTTCAAATATTGAAAAAAATGATTTCACAAAAATAAAGGAAAACAAAAAAATGTATGTGATATTTATTTATTGTGACCCTTTAGAATCATTCGAAGTAATATGTTACACCGGTGATGACGGTCAATAGTACGGTGACCAAGATTCACAACTAATGGTCTACGTGTCGGGAATCGAGTGTTTTGAGTACGATAGAATTTTCAAACGATTACGAGGTACGTTTTCTAACCGCCAATCGACTTGGTTTAATTTACGGATCAAACGCTTTACCACCGATGCGGAGAAGATAAAAGTAAAGAAGAGAATGGACTATAAGAAGAGAAGGAAGTTGAGGAAGGATACAGAATGAGTGGCAGAGGGTTTATTCCGAGGTAGATCCTCAAAGCCCTTTATTCATCGACGAGAGTGAGTAAGAGTGAAACCGAAACTGACCACCCGAATACGTCGACCATGGTAATATCGGACCTGGAATTTTATGACTTGTTTCGTGGCTGCTGCAGGGGTTCTCAAATTAAATACTTTGTTAACACTGCACTTAAGGTGTAACATATCGTTCGTCGAAGATCCGTAGTGAAGCTCATTCAACAGACCCATGTGAATGCATAAAATGATTGTCGAATCGTGTCCTAAATAAGTTAAATTTTTGTTCATGGGGTTATTTTGTTTCTGGTAATTATTTTACTACGTTAATTTACCTTTTTTACATGTTTTTTCCGTTACGTTTCTTTTTATGATCATTGTTAAGATTACTCGCTTCCTATCAGCCAGGCACGTCTACTTTTATTTCACTTAATCTCTATTTCGTAATCCACCAAGAATCATTTTCTTATCGTACGAATTAAGCTCCTACGTGGTAACTATTATTCCCAAATATACGTTAAGAGCACTGGAACCCTCAGAAATAAATAACTTTTGAGTTGAGCAGGGGTGTGAGCGTTCTCAGCGAAAGGAACGATATCAGAGTTCTCTGGTTCGTGACCTTTAGTCTAGAGCGTGTATAAGATTCACGGTGATTGTATCTAATTCGCAATTATGCGACACGGTTAATTGAATTAGAATTTCTCCTTGGAATTTTAGACCATGACCCTTTTGCCTCTTCTTCTTCTCATCCCGGTTCCCATACACGAAGGGTGGCCTCGTTTAATTATAAAATCAACTAAAGCAATACGTGGTAAAAATTCGAAAGCGGAAACCACCGTTGTCTAATGGTTTTATCATAAATCCTTCTCAAATAACAAACGTATTTTTTTTTCATTTAACGTAATTACGTTTTATTTCAACAGTTGAATATTTGGCTGTTTTTATTTTTGTCAAATTTGCCGACTACTGAAAAACATTTATTTTTTATCCTGCGTGGCCACTTAGGCCCAATATGATCATAAATGACCATGAAGAGTTAATTCCATTCGTTTATGCGTGCAGTAATAATGCGTATAGAAAAACTTGTTTGAGGAACCATATTTGATGAAATGCTTTTAATTATTACAAAGATAAAAACACTAAGAAAATATAATCGAGTCAAATATTGTGGTAAAAAAAAAATGTTTTCAATTGTAACCGTATTGCGAGATTTGGTAGACATCCATAAAATATTATATCCTTTGAATATCTTGTGAAATTCACGAAGTCACGTTCTACTTTTATAATAATAAAATATTGTTTCATATAGTCGCAGTAGGGATCAAACAATCAGCTTCTCCAGACCACAAATGATATAATCCATAGAAGATTTTTGGTGCGGCTGAGTGACAAGGAGGGCAGGCGTCCCTTGATCGTTCGCTCGCCTCGCTTGCAAATGAATAAAATATACCTGAGGCCATCTTGTCAAGTACATTAGTGAGAAAGAGTGGCGCGCGAGTCTCGCGAGACCGAATGAAAGGGCCTGGGGCGCGCGAGCCCAGGAGGCTTGTCCGCGGTTAAGGGCTGGACCGAGCGGTCACCACAGACAGAAAGCTTTATGACCGTACCGTACGTACTACTACCCCTTCCCTCGCACCGTCGCTCGTCGTATCCACCTCCGTTTCACTTCTCTTCGCTGCATCCTTTTTTTTAATTTTTGCTCGTATATCATTTTCTGTGGTTACAGAATTATTTTAACGTTCTGCACGCCGTCAAAGGGTGCATTGCAGTATCGAGTACATTTTGCTTTGAATTAACCTCGCGGTTTATGCAAAGGTTCATTCCTCCTCGCGTATTCTTATCGTCAAATATGTATTCGTCCTTGGGTTATGTAACCGCAACGATCGAATAATTGTAACGAACGTGAGATAAGAGAATTAACAATTCATTATTTCTCTTTGTCGTCTGGGCAAAAAATACGAAAATATCATTTTTAGTATTAAACAAATTCAAAAGATTACAAATTTCATTAATAACATAACGTAAATGTGCAATCTCAGGTAAATGCGGTAGAGAATATTAAAGATTGTAAGTTTGAATACATCGACACGAGAAATTGGATACGATAAAGTATTCTCCAATTTGATTGGTTGGAACTCGCAGCGTTAAAATGAGCCCTTTGTCGACCAATGATTACAAGTAAATCTTAATGGTGCAATAAATGGTACGTTGAACGCAACCATTTTCTCCAAATGGCGTGAATTATGATCGATTAACACGATTAATAATAACCAATTCATGTTCTAACCATTAGCGAATGGTAACTATCTGAATTACCATTGATCAATTGTACATATTTCGATCATTAATGACCAATTATAACTATTTAAAGCTGTACTGGAATAAATGGTCCCACAATTGATCTGCCAACATGATTATTAGAAGTTTATTACTCGGCACTCGAAGGTTTTTGAGTTCACTGATGGATCAAATGTCTAAAAGTTCTGGGTTTTTTAAACAAAACAGTTGAATTGGCTTTTATTACTTATCTATCTTTTATCTATATGATAAAAAAACTCGTCCTGACAGATCATCAACGCCCAGGTCAAACCGCTAAAGCTACAACTATGAAATTCGGACATTAGTTGCGTTTTATGACGTAGGCACCTACTAAGGAAGGATTTTTCGAAATTCAACCCCTAAGGGGATAAAACGTTTACTCCTAAAAGAGTAAAATGTAAAATTTCATATGAGAAAACATACTTTTTTGGTCGGATTTACTTAAAACTTATCATAAATATTCTACAATACAAATAATGAAACACATATTTCAACATTTTCCAAAATTCAACTTTCGTATGATTTAAAATATTATTCCAATAAATTTTACATGCCATTTTATTTTAATTGATTTCAAATTTCTCGACATATTGTATATAAATGACTGAATATTGAATTCACAATTTTTAAAGAATTAACTTTAATACCATTTGAAATATTGTATAATCATGTCATTGGTCATTGTCTTCACTACTGATAACAATCTTTATATATATACATGTTATATAGATAAATGTTTTGGATGTTTGTTACCGAATAACTCTGAAACAACTGAACGTATTTAGATAAAATTTAGGACAGATATAGAGCCCATGTGGACAAACTCGCGGGCAATAGCTAGTTCATAATAAAATCTCAAGAACCACCGAGTACCGAGATTTATTTAAATCGAATTACTTTATACATTTTGATCCACCATATTGAATCTCTGATTTTTAATATCTAGATCGGTTGTATACATTTTGATCCACCATATTGAATCTCTGATTTTTAATATCTAGATTGGTTGTTCATATTCGTAATAAACGACTTAATAAACCCCCAAATACTGTGAGTCTTAGTCAAATCAAGTCACTCCATAAAGACTCCATTCATTGTCCTTGTAACTTTTATTCTCGATGGAACTATTATGGAATTGAAGTGAAAGAAGTTCATGTTCTCGGCTTTGTCTAGTGAATAACATGGTGGTTGTTAGGTGGTTAGGTAATTCGGTAGGTCTTGTAAGTCTTAAGTTCGATCCTCGAAAACATAACTTTTCGATGGGCATTACGAAGAAAATTAAGTCTGCGAACGAATTGTTTTTTTTTTTTTTCAATTTTAATAAAATAATATTATTAATATTACTGTACAGCGACCCTGTGTGAAAGATACTTCCTGAAATGAATAAATAATTTCCATATTGATTACACCGCCATAAAACATTTAATGGTCACCATTGACTAAATGAATCGTCATCGTTTAACCAATCAACGATTCACCCGATCATCTGCCAATTTACTATTTAAGACGTTCCAATGATTTTCCGATGGTTTTCCAACGGTTTCCCTATGGTTCTTTCTTAACGGTGATCAATGATTCATTTTCATGAGAGTTAGTGGATTGTTTTAGCCTAATGAGATCACAAAATAATGAAAATAGGGAAGTCCATTCTCGTCGTTGGAAAATCAACCAGTCTCTCTCGATTCTTATATCATCGTGCGCGTGCATGGGGATTGAACGACCGGCTAAGCTGCCTTTTTCTTTTATCCGATAAATCAGGAGTCGTAAATAACATCGAGAGAGAAAGAAGGGAGTTACATAGAAAAGTTCTCTTCTCGCGAGAACGCGAACGAAGAAATAAAGAGATCGGTAGACTGGGCGAAGGGTCCTTCGTCTTCCACTATTTTAGCCCTCAAGTGTTCACAACTGTTCTGTTTCTCGTCTCTCTTTCTCGTTTTGTTGCTTCTGCACTCGATCGAATCTCTCGTTCTCTTCTGCGACATAGCTCGAAATCACATATATTATACTGACGCTTCTAGTCTCTACCCGACGTACCACCGATCGAATATCCTTCATCTGCTCCTGGTCGAGAGAGATTTACGAGGATTAGAAGCAAACAGAAGGGTGGAAAAAAAACGTATGGGACAAGCCACTGTAGATTCTCTAATATCCGGAAGATACTTGACTTTGATAGAAATGGCAACATTATCAATTTATTTGATTTATTAAATTTATTAAAAGTGGTGATTAATCAATTGTCAACGGGATATTAACGTGTTGTGAACTCAAGAGTCAAATTTAAACGAACGGCTATCTAAAGAAATGTAGTCAACGATAAAGAAACGTTGAGAAAAAAGTTAAGGTGTCGAATGTTGACTTGTGCTTGTGGAGCTCGTTTTCAATTCGCCCAAAACGATAAAGAAGAAGACGAAAACGACGAGGACGATTTCTTCGAAGGCACAAGCACCGGCCCGTGACACATTGCCGAAGAGTTTGCAGCGGTGGTTCGGCCGCGATGAGCGCGAGTACACGCGAAGGGGAATCCCATAAGTGGGACTCGTGTGTCTTTATAGTGGTTCAGCGACACTCGCGAAAGTCGAGAGGATCGAAGGGTCCTCTGTCGTCCAGGGGCCTCGTGTATCGGAGATTCTCCTTTGGTATCACGCTGCTTGAGCCCAGGCACACACGTTGATTTATGCCGCTTCCAAGATTTATACGAAAGAGCTATGGGATTGAGTTGCAACACGGCGCCGAGTTATCGCGCCCGTCGAGTAGAAGAGCGACGCAACGAGAGAAAAGGAAACTGAGGGCTATGCGTTGCTGGTTAGAAGAGAAGAAACGACAGGGTACCTGGCAAGACGTATCGATCGGTAAGAGTCTTTCTATCGACAAATTAATCCTAATTGGACATTACACAGAATTCCTGACGAGAATCTCTCTCGCAATAAATGCCTCGGAATCGCGCTGGGCCTGAAACAAATTATTTTAATTAACAATAATTACAAATGGATAAATGGAAGTCTTTGAAGATTATTGTTGCCGACACGTGGCACTTGTCATTCATAAATACAATATAATATTGGTATTTTCTTATTACGTCGATACAATATGTAATTATTGATTCGACTATGATGGTCTAGACGAGATTTTTTCGGAAAAATATATCCGGGGTGTCGTATGGATTGTGAATGATAATGCACTGCCCACAAAAGCATTGGAGCAAATAAAATTCATAATGAGTACTGTACAGTGGTACACGTATGCCGCAGAGTACGAGGAGTGTCCGACACCGCAAAAGACACGCTGTGTTAGTCAGTATATTACATGCACTCGCTCTTTTCTTCACCGCAATACTACTCATCAAACGCCAGGCACACACTGCCGACAAAGTCGTCGTCTATTTGCTGTAATTAGACCGCGAACCGATAGTAAATATCAATTACTTCGACGTGGTGGTTCGAATGATTTACGCTAGTGCCAGCAATATTTTTCGCTATTATTTTCAATAGCACTATCTTTTTCTTCGTTCTTCGAAATTTATCTTCTCTTCGCTGATTTCGTGATTACCGTAAGAGATTGTAAATGTAGGTAAAATCCAGTTGATCATTGTTAATACCAAGAGAATATAAAAAACGAAATGTAATTTCTAGACATTTTGCTACTTTCAAGATCCACTGTCATTTAAATCTAATCGGATTTGCGGTCCGACAAATAAATCGGACGTCAAGTTTAAAAAGTTTTCATGAAAATGAATTTTAAAAAGATGAAATAACTTCAGATGTCATTTAAGTTAACTTCATATATCAATTATAATTACTGATTTACCGCTGTCACTACAGTCGGAGACGTCTTACAAAAGTAATTGAATTATTCTAATTAAAATATGAAGTTAATTAAAATTAAAATAAAGTCCTGTTTATTATAGTTTTTTGGAGTCGGGAGTTTTTAAAACTTTAAATTCTTTTTATTTCATACTTTTCAAAGCTAGTTTAATGTGATTTTCTACGGTACTTTTCATAAGTGCTATATATTTTTATAGTTACTGGGTTTTTTTAAACCAAAACAGCTAAATAATTTTAAATAACTCTATTTTATTTAATCGCTCAATAATTTTTGTACTCTTGTATTTAGAATGAAAGCAACAAAGGTAATTATAAAGGTATTAAGTGTATATAAGTAAATTTGGAATTACTAGAAAAAAACTATGGTTTTTAGCTAAAATTACAGTTTTTGTATCCCTACCGAGTCAGAATTCAGCAACAAATAAACGGATTAAACTGTGCTTAACATTGTTATCTTATATGATGAAAATGAAAATGCTGATAGTTTAAATTATTTCTGATAGCTAAAAATGTACTAATTAAAAAAAATAAGGACATTTTTTGTTATTGCAATTTCTTGAAAATGCGTGATTGAAATTTTTCTTTAATCCCACATTTTCTTCCTTTTAATGTAACGAAAATGTTCCTAAAGTGAATCACCAGCCAGACAATTTTAAGTATGGTATTTTACAAAAAAATTGTTTAATGAAAGAAAGCAAATAAGAAAACAAAATTATGCTAATAAGATTAATATATTTAAGTTAAAAATAAACTAATACTCACAAGACGTGTGTTCCGTTAAATGGTTTCGCTAGAACAAAGCGAACAATCACCACTTGACAACACAATATTCACATAATAAAATATTATATTTGGCTGTCAAAAATCAATCATCGTATAAAAAATAAACATTACCACGTTGGTAATAAAGACACGAAACTCATACTAATTATATTGATCTAAATTCCCTGAATAATGTTAACAGCGCCTTCAGAGAGAAATTGAAGAACAAATTAAACAAAATTTTATTTTTTATCACTTTCCAGATCGTTTCTATTTCTATGTAATTAATTTCGTTATACAATCCATACATTTTATAATAAAAAAAATTGTATCCATTTTCACAAAGTTAATAAATATTCATGAATAAAACTTTCAATTATTTCAATTTCATGTATAAACTATAAAACACAATAGAACCATAAGGTTAGAAACATAGACTCGGAACACGAGCTGTGACATACAAACATCCTGTGAATGCTTTTCAAAATGTCCCAATGGGATATTTGACCGTTTTTACTCTATTTTTAATTAATCTTTAATTTATCACTCAATGATCATTCGCTCGTGTATTTAAAATTAAATCAACAAACGCAATAAGAAACTTGCGTTGCATTTTTAATCATTTCTAGTTGTAAACAACATCTCTGATGTACAACAAACTTATTAAAATTTACATGTTATTGAATAAAATATATACAGAAATATTGACTGTTTCCCACGTACTTTCTCCCACTCGACCGGGAATGCTCTGAAGTTAGGTACAGATGAACGATTATAGTAGGAAAGACGGCCATCTTGTTGCATTCCGATATGTACAACCGCGCTTCTCTACATTTTTTTAAAACGCATTTAACTTTTTGAAATCTTACCTAATATATACAATCTAAGACAAAAATGGAGGTAACGATGTACAGAATGTGTGTACCTAGCTATGTTAAGTGATCGTTAGCCGATTTAGAGAACATCGGACACATAGAAGCTGGCGTATTCGCGCCATGCCAGTGAAACGCATACTCCCTTTTTTCTGCCCTACGGGCAGTCAGGGATAAGCATAACGTTGTGCCAATGAAC
This sequence comes from Cylloceria caligata, assembly GCA_963942595.1. Classification (NCBI taxonomy): domain Eukaryota; kingdom Metazoa; phylum Arthropoda; class Insecta; order Hymenoptera; family Ichneumonidae; genus Cylloceria; species Cylloceria caligata. Next base: position 69,416,581 of record OZ012704.1, on the reverse strand, counting down.
ATTTTGTTGTATGAACCAAATTGTAATTGGATCAACCAATAATTACTGCTTCGAGTGTTTAGTTTTCTTATTTTTTCTTACTACTTGTATGTATATTCGATGAATATAATTTGACTTGAAACTCTGTATTTCTTAACAGTTAGAATTTCACAATAATAATAAGATCCATCCAATAACCAAAAGATAGACAAAATAAATACAGTCCCTGTGCAAATAATACGCGTAGATATGAATAAATAATTATATTTATTACATTTTAGAGCAAATGTTTTGTACATTAGAGAGTTGGTTTGTTTCGTAATATCAGAAACAAAGCGCCGATGCATTTCAGCAATGTATACAGATGCGGAGGATCGTGTGCAAGTTACGCGAATAAGGTTAAATTACAGAACGTAGAGAAACTGGTTGGAATGAGTATCGGATACACAATACGTCGTTGCTATCGTCTCTTTGTTGTGTTGCGTCATACTCGTCACATATTATCTCCCGTTTTCTCTGTTCTCCGCGATACGCTACGATAATCTCGAAGAACGAATACGACACGAGGCGTCACTACCAACACAGCTTGAGTCGACCGTGCGTTGCATCTTGCAAGGTGGGTCGAGGACTGAAGCTTCGTGTATCGGATTCTGAGGAAAGAAAGACACAGAGCAAAGTACACCAACGCCGGATGTAACCTTTAATGGAGCCGATAAGCCCCGATGCCCGAATATATTGTTACCTATTACTTATGCACCGATAAAGTGTCTTGTGGCTGTCATCGAGCCCGGTTCTTGACAAATGCGAACCAATATACGCAGGACTTTGGTTTTTCAGAGAATGCAGACCTCTCTCTCTCTCTCTCTCTCTCTCTCTCTCTCTCTCTCGTCTCTGTGTCTAAATGCAAAGACCGGTCCAACACGCCTTGCTATCGATGTCATTACTCATTAGCCTCACATTAATTATGTCCATTGGGGCAAAACGAGCTCACCGAACAAATCGTTCCACTGCTCTTGGCAGCAGATAACACGATTCGAGACCTTCGGGCATTTACCTTCATTCCGTTTATCATGATTTACTCTGTAAGTGACTACGGTACATTAAAAAATAATTGGCTAATTATCGATATAAGTAATTACCGAAGAATAAACGAATGTCTAATACTTTAAATAATAAATATATGAATTATCATTATTATGTAATATAAAATACAAATAATGTATGTCAAAATAAAAGTGTGATACCATACCTGGACTCCTGGAGATGCTAGATGTTGAGCAATAAATGCTAACCAACGAGGAGTAGATTCACGAGGAGTCTCTCGCCCTGCCAGAACGATTAATCGGCGAGCACGTAGTTTCGCGCGTTGAAACAAACGTTCCCGAGGGTTGCTCGTTACTTACGCCAGCAGGCCTGCTGTTTCTTTCAAAAGAGAATTGGTATCTGGACTCGACAAGGGATAACGTTGCAAAAAATTGGTCAAGAAGACAAGGCGTTTGTCATTGAAGGGTTTAAAATTAAGATGCTTGTTGGACTCGGTGTTCCGATGTTGCGAGATGAAGAGTACCGAGATAAAATAAAAATATAAATATTGATTCTACTGAAAGGAAACAATTCTAAAGCAGCTAAGGTTACTTAATATACTGAAAATGTATCAACTTTTTTCCTATATCAATCGTACATCTGTACGCTCATTGCTGTGTCCGAATCATCGATAAATATGAATTCTAATAAGTTCATCATCGATTAACCCTGTGATCTAATAAATTTTTTTATCCTGAGATTTTCTTTTAACCCAATTCAACTTTACAATCAATCGAGTTCCAATTTTCTTACGATCAAGGGAGAGTGGCGCACACTGAGTTACAGCATTTTTCTTTTTTTTTGTTGCTAAATAAGTGATCATTAAATTAGAAAACGGCAATCAATCGTAAATTATATCATACATAACCTTTCTACAAACGTTGACCTTTTAGTTGATAATAACATGAAAATATATCAGATAATTTTGTGATTTTAGCATCAAAACAAACAAATTTTGTTTATTTTAATGATTATCCTGTAGTAAATTATTATTTTGTTTCTCCATAAAAATGTTGATCCTTATACAGAGTTCATAATGCTGTGAAATAATTAAAAAATTTTCATGTATTGAAACTTCTACAATTGTATCGTATTGTATCGTGAAATTTTTCATTGTACCGTGGAGAAGAATGAGTTACTCGATCGTGAGGTACAATCACCCATCAATAAATCTCGCGTAAATCAGTCCAAAATATATTTCCGTGGTATTAAATTCAGAAATCGTTGACAGCGGCTTTTAATAATTAAAAGACTTGCACGTTTGTAGTGTAATTTCAATTGTACTTCCAATCGGGTAATGTACGACGTTTTGAGTCACATTTTTAGGTTAGATTTCGCTCGTAAAAGATATCTACTCTTTAAAAATCATCATTTCGACTTAGATATAACTCTTAAATTCGAGGTTTTTTTTTCTCAGCCACGTCACCGTACAGAATAAATGATGATGTTGGCATTTTTTTGTACAAATCCATTCGTTACCGTGTAAAAAAATCCGAAACTTTGCGAATCACTGTGATCCACCAGTGGAGGATAGTGAGCCATTGATCGTACGTCACTAAATAAATTAATAACCGAACGATGGTCATTTCTCTCGAAATAATTATGTGAAAAATCCAAATGATGGATTTACTACATTTAGTTAATATTCAAAATTAAATCAATTTTTTTTTCAGTTAAAAGAAGTAATTGTTTACAAAAAAAAGTGTCTCACTGTACCCTGAACTTTCTTCTGGTAGATGCAAATATTTTGATATGCTACAAAGTAAATCCCTCACGCAGTGCGGGTGGAGAATCCTTCGATGAAATACATAGCGACGAACGAGCGACATGAGGACAGGTAAGTGTGCAGTGTAGGGGTAAATGGAGGGCGAGAGGGGCAGGATCTTTATCGCCTTCGACTCGTTCAATTCGCATAATATACAATTCACAGTGCGAGAAACGCTCGAGAAAACCGGAACATATCTCGCGTTTTCGTTCTCACTCCAGCGATCGCCGCACGCCGGGCGGCGCGACGACAAATAAACTATTATCCCCGGCGACAAGTTCTCTCACGCCCGACCGCAATACCTATACAGAGACTCACATACATACACATATACATTATATTGGTACACCTCGTAACCCGATGGATACTGTATGTATAGAGTCTTATACATCTGAGCTACGAGGGGGAAGAAGAAGCCTTGAGTCGAGGCGCGAGAGGTGCCTGAGCGAACGCCAACGAGCGTGAATCAAACGGTGCGCGAACCCGCTCAGGAATGCCTACGGACATCGAAACATAGCAGTGCTTTATGGTGGTCCCCGGCTGAACCTGATTTATAAGTGCATTACTATATACCACGAAGTGGCTAGTGAGAAAGAAAAGGAACAGAAAGTAAAGTGTAAGAGGTCGGGGTTGGAGAGTGACCGGAGAAAACAGGGCGCAATTTCTAGACATCGCTATCCGCTCTATTCTATTGGCCCACTTCACTGCCCTATCCCCTCCAGTTTTAAACATTCTTATAGACACTGAGAACAATCTCGGGATTCGCATTTCGTGTCAAATCGTTTCATGAAACAGAGGATAAAAAAAATTCTTGCCTCTCGCGATAAATGCAATATGCAAAAGAGTCTTAAGAAGTTGGTGGTAAAGAGAATGATTGTTATTACTGAGGTATACAGGATAGATATCGTGATGGTATTTATTAGACATTCGACAATAATTATTATAATTTCGATTAATTTTAGGAAAGATTTAACCGATTAACCGTGAATTATTAATAATTACGATTATCGCAACATTTATTTTATGTGTATCAAGATGCCATGGCTTTGCAATTATGCCTACAGATTTAAAAAATATTTTTTTATAGACGTGTCATCGAGTCTTCGTAACATCTACAGTAGATTGAAAGAATGTTTACTTTAGATAGAAAATTAAACAAAAATATTTTAGGTGAACTTTATTTTCCGTTAAATCATGAAGCATAGACGTCTACGTCCTTATGATTCTGAGACTCGTGCGAGGCGCCATTCTCGCGAACGCGACTAAGGATCCTTGTGTTCTGCTATGTACTTTTGTGGCATACTCACCAACATAAGTACAACGAACGAGAGGGAAAATATCGTCGAGCGTGAGGGCGCGATATCAGACGCATTATCGCGTATACGACGTTACCCTGGCGCTTTGACTAATGTCTTCGAACGAATGCCTACGCTTCGCCGATTTATAATGCCGGTCAACGAGATGTGGACAAACACCGGGCACCAATATATTTCAGATTATGGCTAAGCCCTGTGGAGATCGCGAGACTCGACGTGTGTTGCTGCTGCAATCCAGCATAGCACACACCGTACGGTACGGAATACCTCGTGAACTGGTGTGCATGCTGCACGATGTATACAACAAGCTGAGAAACGTTTGGTATTCCAGGCAGGATCGAGAGCGATCGGCTTTCCGACAGATCCTGTGCGGCGGATCAGGGACAACTTGCACGAACAAGGCCAACACCAGAAGTGCATCGGTATACTCTCGACACCAAAGATTCATGATGATAATTCGACTGATAGCCCCGCGGTAAAACTTTAGAAACACGAAATCACTTGTTACCCTTGACGATTTTTATTTATTAACATCGGAGCGGATATGTTTTGTAAATTTCATTTATATTTCGTTCTCCAGTCTCGTGTTCTTTGATTTTTAATTATCTGTGTAAATCGTAGTTAAGAAATTAACATTTTCATATCTAACAAAGTTTTTGGGAGGCTCTTGATGAAAATTACACTGAGAACATTTTTTTTTTCACATTTTATTGTATTTTTAAGAGAATGTGTGACGTATTCATAATCAGTGAAAAAAACAAGGCGTGCAAATTTTTGTATTTGCACATTGCTTCCTCGTGATTCTCACCAACCCACGAAATCTCTTTTACGGGTAATGGTTATCTCATTTCTCTCCCCTTCAAAGAGGAAGTGATATTAACATTGTTAATAAAATTGAAAATTAAGTAAAAATAGCAAATTTCATAAAGTTTAAACCCCTCTATAGATTCTCATCGAATTCAAGATCAAGTATCCTCGTTCTATAGTCAATTTGTATTCCAAGTTTCAATTTAATAGATGAACATTTACGAGAGTTATCGGAAAAATATTTTTTTGTCGAAAAATTTCAAAAAATCATGAATCTATAAAATCTGAATGCCTCGTTCGATTGTTGACAAAGTCAATACCGAACAACCTTGTCTCCTGGCCTATTTTTGTAGAAAGTTTTAATCGATAGCTCAAAATTTACGAAAGTTAGAGAGCGCACATCCTTTTTTGAAAAATTCAAGCAACCATAAAACGTTGGCGATTTGATAAAAAAATGCACACACACACGCACGCACGCACGCACGCACGCGACACAAGTGCGCACGGACATTTTTTCTAAATATCATTTCTTGACGTTTTGGGACTTTTTTCACGAAAAAATAGCTTCCTCTGTAAAGAAGCAAAATGCATTAATGTAAGTTCTGACGACAAACCGTATTTTGTTTAAAGACCGTTAATTTTGTCTTTCGACGAAATTACAACCGTATTTTATAACAAATTTTCATCGTTATCATGCAAGGTGCAAAGATATTTGGTTAAACGATATTACTAAAAAAATTGTGATTTTTCAAAATATATCTATTTCCAGGTTATAAACTCATAATGTGGATATCACCAATTTTACGTTGGAAGATAAAGTTGTAGTACATTTTGGATTCAACGTTCTGTAATCAAAATATGGTTTGCTGTCAGATCTCAACATTAATACTTTTTTTTCTCATAGATCATGTGCTCTCACAAATCATGTGCTCTCACAAATCATGTGCTCTCACAAATCATGTGCTCTCACGGATCAATGTATTACACATGATTTCTTAAAAATACAATACATGCTATGAGAAAAATATTCTTAGTGTAAGTTTCGTTAAAATGTTCTAAAAACTATGCTACTTATGTAGATGTTCCTTTCTTCACTATAATTTACTTGGAAATTTTTTATTTTTACCTACGGAGGGTAAAAAATTAAATAAATCGTCTTTAAAACGTTATAGTTGAAATTTTTGGATAATATTGTTATAAAAACTTGATCTTTTTATCGTTTTTTTTTAACTAAAAAGTTACTCAGTGAAGCGTCGCAGCTTTAATATGACCGATGATTCAAAAGAAAATGGCTTGAAATGAAATATACATTTGATGGAAAAATAAAAAAAAAACAATTTTCCACAATCATATTATGGTTGACGATACTTTACGTTATACGATTAAAGTTAATAGCGTAATCTAGAAAATCTTTGTGTGATTTTGGAGAATATCAAAAGTGTATAGCGGAAGCTAAACTATCCTCTACGTATGCATTACGAACTTCTTATGATCACTCTATCCTTCGAAAAGACACAAAAAGAAGAAAGTAAGTGGTACGGGGACGTATCTCGGGCGATGTCTCGCGAACTAACGAATCCCGTCGTCCCGTGAATTCGTAAAGCACCAGGTCGAGCGGGTTGAGAGGATTCTCGAGATCTTTGACGAGAGCAAGAGCGCAGGGGTAGACAGGGGATGGTCGCTCGTCAACGTGGGTTTGCGCGAGGGTTGAAGAGGAGGGATGGTAGGTACGAGAGGGTGGAAAGGAGGTGGAGGACAAAGGGGGCGGCATGTGTCCCAAACGATGTATGCACGCCGAGACACGTAAACGATATATCAGGGGGTTAGCCGCTGGGGACGGACGACCCGAGCCATTTTTCTTCTACTTATATATGTGTGTGCGATATTCGCATAGCTCGCAAAGTTGATACACTCTGTATGGTAGATACACATATTAGAAGGTAGATCTGGAATAGCTTAGTTCGACGATATTCACCTTTGTACATTTACCATAAGACAAATATCATCAATTCATACAAAATGTTGGTACTTCAGTCTTCTTGTTCGTTCGAAATTGACCATTATGTATTCACTTTCTTTTGATAGTTATTCAAGTGTCATACTTCACGTATCCTGATGTTCGTTTCACCCTTCTACGCTACTTCGAACACTACGATTCAAGTGTCTTGGTCAGAAATAAGAACTGGATCGACTGAGGGAGCATAAACGAAGGCTCGCACAGTCGTGGGAGAGAACCTTGCGAGATGGCTCTTGCGAGCTGTAAATGTATTAACGTTTCACGACCGTGAAGGGAACACCCCTTTGGCCCGGTGCTCGTTTCCTTTCTCTGTTGGGCTTTCTATCTTTCTCCATATATCCGCTACGTAATACTGCCAACATGGATATTGTCCTCTGGATAGATGTTAGTGCGCGAGCAAGTCTGCACATAAATACCAGAGTTTCGTGTCCACGCTCGCCTTTTTCCGGGACGCTGAAGGAAGAACGAGAGAGACAGAGAGGGAAATGGAAAGGGAGGAAAAGAGGATTCGTTTTTCTTGTGAATCCCCCGGAGGAAAAGATACGGAGAGCCGTGTGGGTTGACCGCTCGTCGCTATCAAACGTCCACCCGTGCACGTTTTATTGAAAGGCTTTTCGGGAAGCAACCAAGTCAGAGAGACAGGAGCATCGAAGAAGGGGAAAAGAAAGCGACTGGACAATCGGGCAACCCCTGAGTCCGGTCGCGTGGGACAATGCGGAATTGCCCAGCAAAGCTAGCTTCCTGCCTGATGGTGCCTTCTTCTTCTTCTTCTTCTTCTTCTTCTTCATGTCCGTTGCCTCGTTCTTGATGGCGTGTGTCCTTTCTCCGAAGAACTTTCTTCGAAACGGTAGCAGCATAGTCTTCGGTTGGTCCTGTGATCGTTGTTGAGCTAGAGTACAGTGGACCAACCGAAAGCACGATATTAAATGTTCCTTGTCTCCTTCCTGCTTTTTACAGAAATACTTTTGGGAATGCTAGAAATGCCAAGGGTGGAGGGCAGCCCCGTATTATCGAGTGCACCAAACACTGCGTAAGTAATGCAGAAAGCGTCGCTCCCGTAACTGGGGTTAACAAAAGTTGGATGCTGATTTCACGGAGTTGACATCATCCTACATAAAATGAAAAAGAAAACGTTTAGTCCTTCGAAACATGCTCAACTGACATATCTGGTTATGTCCAGAATTTACGATTAATCAAACTTATGAATCCGTAGTCCTTTTAATTATTTCCAGGTCCTAGAAATTCCATCTAATAATTTCGAGAATCGCACACGACAAAGTGCGCATGTAAACGCGTCAAGGCTACTTACGCAGCGTAATGTACCCCAACGATTGCCCACTTAAGGAAATTTCCAGACATAAATTTCTTTTTTGGACGATGAATCAATCCGCTAACAAATATGCTAGCAATAGCTAGCGGAATTGCATTAAACGTATCGAAAATCAGGTCGAGCTTATTATAAAGATCCACCGAGTGAAATGAAATATGTTTTTAAACTGGCACACGAAAAAATGTGGCTAAAAGTAAAAACCAACGGTGAATAACAAAGTACCCCAATGAATGATTATTCCTCAATTCCGCCTCCTACCCGCCGACTCCTCAGTGATTGACCGCGTTCAGTCAAATAATTTATCATGCTAAAACATATCATTGCATGCAAAGCAATGACATCTCGATATTAAAAGAAATTTATTGAACATCAAGTTAGTTTCATTTTTTTTTTAGCATGTCGTACTCCATTAAGCTCCTGTTTTTCCTCGCTTTTTCGTCGTTATTCTCAGTTTTTATTTTGATTGTTTCACCGCACTGTTTTCTATATTCTTACCGAGTTGATTGCTTAGGCGAAATTTCTCGCTTTTCTTTACTTTTGTTTTTTCGCTGTTGATTTTCAACCGATGCAGATGCTCTTTGCATATATCGTCAAGATCAATGATACATCGAATCGCAATGAAATTTAGAATCAACGTTTGATGTCGCCCCAGAAAGCACAAGCAACTATTACAAAATGAAAAGATTCTTTGACAGTTTCAATGCTCTTCGGTTATCAATAATGTTATATTACGTTTGTCTAATGCGGAATAAAAAGAATTCGTCGTCATCTACTTCGTACATATTGTAATGCATGTGTGTACGCGCTCATAGTAGTGGCGGTTGTTACGTATAAATCCTTGCATTATTACATTTTTATATTATATCGCATACGCAGTGTGGTACAAATGTTCTTACCGTATGTAAAATTCCTAGCCACAGTGCAGTACATGAGCCTGGCCACGCTCTCAGAACCATAATAATATCCGTGCTGATAAATGAGACACATAAACGTACACGGTTCTATCCCTTCTTCTGCCTCTTCCTTTTCTTCTTCTTCTTCTTCTGCCTCTTCCTCTTCTCTTTCTCCACTGTATCCCTCGGTACACAGGGGTTACTCCTCTATCTCAACATTCTACCTTTCGTTTTGTATTTCTCCATCCACCCTTCGCTGCTACAGCCACCCCTTACCTGGCTCACAGCTCTCTAACCCCAGCTCTTTCATTTCCTACCCCCGCATGTCCCGGTGTATTCCACTTTTGAGGCGATGCATTACGAATTTTACATTTTACAAACGGCCTCGCTATCTGCTGAGACACGCGATCCTTCGAGGGTTACGTATGCTGTTTGTACTATACGTAACGTACCGAACGTAGGCACGTCGAGAGAGACTCGAAAACTCGCGACGAGTGTGATAAAGAACCGAGCGATGGGCTTTTCACGAGGAAAAAAGGAATAAAAAAGAAACGAAATGAGAGCATGAGAAAGTGGGCGGACGAGAAAAAGGAAGTGACAGGATTGATGCATCTGTCTTTAGAGTGATCCGATAAGATCAATCCTTACGATAAATGTAATGGACTATTAAATTAATTTCACTTATTTTATTGAATTTTCTGGTAATATTCTAGTTACTAGTTCTGCAAATTAACGATTATTTAAAGAATTTATAAACATTTTGATATACAATTATACCAATAAGAAAGTTATGATCAATTCAAATGGTACTTTGTATCGGTAAACCCAATCATGTTTACCAAGATCTATTGCAAATCATGAATGAAAAAATATTAATTTGGAGCAGTAACTTCAGTAATTTACATCTAATGTAACATTAAATTAAAACTAAGTAATCGAAATTGACTTTTATCGGACGAAAGATGGAATAAAATGTAAATTGAATTCACAGAAGGGAAGGCAAGGTCAGAACTGATAGATTGATTCGACAAAATCAATTCTTACGATAGAAACTTTTTCTTTATTAAATTGTACCAACGAGTCATCTTTATTGAGATTTTTTATTAATTTTTTTAGAGCAAAGACGACGATAATCGCGAATGTGTTTCTTGCGAAAAAAATAACACACGTACGTGCCGTCAATTGAGGAAATCTCTAGCGTCTCGTCTCGTGAAAATAGTGACGGGGAATATGAAAACAGCGAAGCTGAGGTGGAACGAAGATCCGTCGTGCACGTCGGAAGAACCGAAAGAGTAGACCAGCAACTCCCTCTATGATAAATAGCGAAAGATTAGTAAAAAATATCGCGACTGTAATCCGACCATAGAGAGTAAGGAAACAGTACTTGAAAGAAATTCACATGATATGCATGGGATTTCTCTAAAAATGATGCATCTCTTATTAAATGTCAATTGTAATTGAATAGAGTTATCAAGCTGATTCTAATAAGCCTTGTGATAATAAAATTAAATACCATTGAATAACATTGAATAAGATTATCAAAAAATGTTTAATAACAATTAATATATCGATTTATAACATTTTTATGTACGAACCTTATATTAAATTTAACACACAAGATATTTTATATTGATGTAATGTCTATAGGCAAACGATAATGATATTCGCTTCATACTTTACAAAAAAAAAGTCTGCGTAGACTTTGATTACAGTCTGATAGATGTGTCGCCTTGAACATTATTTCTTTACTATTTTCCACCGTTCGCAAAGTCGTCTTTACGTGAATATATATTATGTTGATCAATGTAGGCTTCCTCAAAGACGAAGTTTTGTGGGAGATGAAAGATGATGAGGAAGCCATACGTAAGGTTTTAATTTGCAAGTTCGTTTAAATACTGTAAACATTAGGTTATCTGCTAAAAATTTTAACACCTCAAAAATTGGTTGACTTCTGATTTTCATAGTAATTTCTCGTAAAATTGAAGAATCTAGATCTCATAAAACTTTAACGACATGACCGAATCTCGCCAAATTCAATACCGATCATCTGTCAGTCTTTTTGTGAAGCAGAATCTAGCCCGACAACTGAAAAATTGCAAGAGTGCTCAAGGAGACATTTTTTGTGAAATTAAAAAAACGTCAAAACTTAACGACGATCAGCAATTCGCTGAAAAATGAAACAAACAATTAAAATTGATCCCTCTATCTGATACATACGCACATAAACATCCACGTATTCTTTCGAAATGTAATTTTTAGATGTTTTGGAATATTCTGGATACGATAAGATGGAAGTCTCGAAAAAAAATGTCTTCGGGAAAACTTAATTCTCCACGAGGAAGTAAAGAGAAAATGTTAATCTCGGGCAGATGTGAAATTAGATTTGCAATTCAAGCTGATTATTATCAGCTTGAATTGCATCTGCACTATAAGCACGCATGTATGTACAATGAGAACGACAACAGACGATACATCGCCACTTCGAGCTTTGGATTAAGGAAATGCCGTAAATAACTAGAGAAAGACGTGGACCGATGTATCACCGGGATGTTCGGATCGCATTATTATTCGGTGCGCGTCTCTCGATCTGGTACACCCCGCGTTTCTGCCACTGTGCTCGAGTCTGCCACATCGTCCCGTGTGTATTCTTCAGCATCGCTCGACTTATTTTCATCGTCACGAGAGTCTCGCTCTTTCGTGTTCTCATGGGAACTTTACAGTTCGCAGAGTCCATGTTACAATTCGTATACCGTATACGACGTTGTAGAGCAGAAGTCGATGATGCACACGTCGCGCGAGCAGCGATAAACTTATGCAAAGTCGCCAAAATATTTTGATCGTGGAAATCGCGAAACCGGTCTCGGTGGATTCTCTTCGAGATATAATTCTCGTGGGAGAGGACAAACGGAACCGTGCAGACCCGACCGCAATGTCCATCTTTTTCACCTTCCTTCCTGACAGCATTAATTTCCTTACTGAACAGAAACGTATTTCTTCCAAATCATTTTTCTTTCTAAATCGATCATCAAAAGTACAAACACAAATATTTTCTTTTTACGTAACGATAGTTAAAGAATTTTAAATGTCATAAATTTTCGTAAGCCATTCTCTACTTCGATCTTTGAGTAAATTATATATACCTATATTTTTTTTTCATAATAAAAGATTTGTAAATATAATTTACCAGTAATTTTGGACTTAATCTACGGTGTTCAGAAGTGACTACGATCTTTCAAGTTCATTTCCAAGATTCACAATGATGAAAAACGTGAAAGGTTTTATATCTCAATATCCGATTTGGCCTTTAATTCCCTTCTATTTCCATCGTGGTGGATACACCAAAGGTAACACTGACTTTTAAGGAGCAATGATCTTCGGAGGGGAATAAAAAATGAGTTGGTATATATCGAGAGTCGAGTCCTCGATACGTGCGTTGGGGTGAAGATGAGCGGTGAATAATAAAAAATATGCAGTAAAAGCAAGAGGTCTCGTCCGTGTTGGATACGAGGCTCAGTCAAAATATTCTTTCGCTTTCGTCGTGTGGTTGCGAATGCGCACGAGAGAACGCGTGTTGCTCGATAAATTATTATCTTCCGAAGATTAGCCCCGATGTCGCGACCCTCATAAATATCAGTATATTTTCGCCCGGTAAGCCGATTTTCTTTCTGGTTTCGATGCCTTCGAAACGTGGCTAGTGGTATTCTCTGCCGAACTCATCGCAATCCTCTCTTTCTTTCCTACTACCATCACCATGTTACTCGTCTTTTCATTCTCACTCTTTCTACACGCCCGCAACGTTTGCTTCTGCTAAACCACGCCGACACTTTATAGACCGGGAGATTAAAGACGTTCTCATCTCTCCTTGTCCTTTTTAATTTCACGCTATGCGTCGTCGAACTCGCGAGTTATATTCGCTCGCAAATATACATTGCGCGCACTATACTGGCCTATAGATCTTCTAATGGCGACGTATACTAATATACTTTAAGGTCATAGAAGAGCCGAAAACCTCTGAACGGAAGGTATACATCCGGACTGATACGAGCGAGTGGATTAATGAGGTACGACTATCAGCTCAAATCCAACTTTGAAATCTGGAATCTCATTACAGTATAAACAAGAACTTGATAGAACGATTTTTTAAATCTGAAGAATATTGAACGTGCTATTTTTTTTTTCTAATGCGATTCAGATGTAGATTACTTCGAAGAGAATTATCGTTGTGTACTGATAAAGAGTGTTAAAGGCGATTGGTGTTACTTTTGACCAGTGTTGACCCATTTGGTATTAATTGTTAACAATTTTTACAGTCTTTAATCCACACAAGGGATTTCGTTTAAACCATTAGGCCCTACTTCAAAATGTACAACATATTTGTGTTCCGAAGGAGTGGATGAATAAATTAGTCAATAAATTATCAGCGATCAATATAGAATTATGCCACGAATACAATCCAAAAATATCATTGAATTTCATTCATCAATTTTAAAGTAAAACGATTTGAAAGTTTTGAGATTATAATGCAAATCGACACCAGCTATTGAACACCGGCCATTGAAACCAGTCGTCAGTGTGGAAACGTACGAACACCGCGCGAGGGTTAATTTTAACACCGAATTTTCAAGGGTGTGTAAGCACAGCCAACTCTGAGTTTTAGAAAATTCACAATTGACACGAGATATAGAATTTTTTACCACAAAGTGGTAATATATATATGAGATACATCTCAGGAAAATTTATCTTTGGAAAATTTATGCGAGACTGTGATATATTGTCGTATTATCTTTGAATATATCTGTGGGATTTTGTTGCTAACCATTTATTTATAAGATCAAATCACCATTTCGTTTATTGCCTTAGATCTATAGTTTTCATTCCTAATTATTCTTTTGTATTTTTATCTCAAATTTGATTAAATGTTGTCAATTGAGTTGTGTTAGACTGTGAGTGACTGACAACGACTTCAGAGTATTTAAAATACTTGTACCCCAGATTACAATGTATCTATTTGTCACAAAGTACAGATTTTCCAGAAAAGTAAGCACAACCGTAGTACTCGCAATTACAAATACTAATATTGGGGGTAATCCGATATATCTGCAGTTGGATTTATTTCAAACAATCATTTGAATCCGAAGTGATATTAAGTAATCTTACCATGGAAACTCATACAAACCCTGAACAAATGTTAATATTTTCCTCATAAATATATGATCTCAGTACATCAAGAAAGAAAATTACAAAAAGTTGGAAACAATATAATTAATTAACCCTGGTTGAGACGATCACGCCGTTTATTTCCAAAGCTTCTCGTTCATTTGCGCAAACTAAGTAAACGTAATTTCCTTCTTATGTTTTCTACGATAAACTTTTTTTTAGGTATCCGCCAGATTATCACAAAAATAATTATCATTTTCATGCTCGATACTCTTTATAAATAAAAATAATATTGTGTTCTCAAGGATACTCAGTGCATTGACTGGATGTTAGGAAGTCAAAGAGAAAAATACTGTCGCTGCCAGTGAGATAATTTAGTGTAAAATTGTATAAAATTTAACTCTGAGAAAACGACTGTGACGAAGCGTTATCACAACTCGGTCTTTTTTACAGAATGAAGCAATTGATTTTACAAGACCGAAAAAATCGTCTGGCTCATTTGGGGTTTCGAAGCGGAATTATGAAAGTACGTTCACCTTTTTCCTTTAGTTTTTCTCTCTCCTATTCAACAAACAATACGACAATTTGTATGGATTTGCGTTGAGTCTTCAACGACTACGGGTCTCCTCTTCGAATGCGTACGAGTGGCTGCGCAGCGGCAGTACCAGCAGACTCGAGTTTTATCTTCAGTCTCGCATTCAATGCTCTCACGCGATGGTCTGAGCGCGGATACGTATATACGCCGGGCATCAGCATAGGGTTTAATCTTGCATTCACTGACTGCGGCATCCCTCATGGATGGATCGGCAATCCTCTTTAACCCCTCCACCCACCTCTGTTATACCTGATGCCGCCACATCGTTCTCTTCCTCTTCGCGTCTATCTCCCTCTTCCATTCACTGTCTCTGTTCGTTTACTCCCCTCCCTTCGTCACTTTCTGCCTTCTTGCTTTCTCGTATAGGTATAAAACATTTCGCTCGAACTGCCTGGACAGGATATGCGGAGAGACGTAGACGTGTGTGTAAAGCTGCGCGCACGCGTTCACACCCACTCGATGAGTGAGATTATGCGGCGACGGGGAGTCGGCGTCAGGGATTCGCACGACCGGAGCGTGACCGTGGATATATCTACCGATGGGTCTGTACGCGTAGTGTACGAGCTCTCTTTGAGTTAAGTTTACAAAAGAAGTAGATAGAAAGTGAGAAAGTCATAATGTTTTCAAATTTTTTTTAAGGACTAAAGATGTATCTAAAGGTAAATTATAACTTTTTCTTAGAATGTGAAAACATGTCTGAGATTAATTTTTCAATAATTTTATTTTTATTCACTGATTAATTTATATAGATCACAGGCAGTTTGTTATTTCTTTTTATTAAAAAAATATTTTTTTCGTACTAGAATCACCAGGAGAATCGTATGACAGTATATCGAGAGAATTTACTCCAAGTATTTAATGTTTATTTTATTCCCTCACAGATATCCCGTTATCGGCCCCCGACGTGCAATTTGTCGACTTTTAACGATTTTGCAAACTGCTCTTCTATGCTAATATCGATGAGATAGGAATGTGACGTCGAGGCGTCGCTCTGGGATCTTGCTTTCTCTCGCGTCGATGTCAAAAATCGTTTTTTCTTTTGTGTTTCGTTGAGTTTTAACTCCCGAGGGAAGTAGTCTCGGCGTCGCGAATATCGGAAAATACTTTTCGATAATATCTCTGTATGGCAATTGTGCACAAACGTTTACGAAGTGAATAAAAAAGGAAACGGGTTAAACTTTCCAGTCAAAGCACACAATTTGCATAGAAAAACACTCGCTGTTTATATTTTTTTCTGAATAAGAAAAACTATTGCGAGGAATGTTGATAAAACATTTTGGAGCCCTTGCTCCAACACACGTTTTTAACTGATACAAAAAATTCTATACCAATGTTCAATAATTATATAAAAATTTTAATCTTAACATTTACGAATACCATTTCTTGTTATCTCTTTGATGTAGATGTAACATCTTTAAAAATGGTTTTGAGGTATCCAGAGTATTCCACTTAACGAAAGTTGTAGCTCTAGCTTTTCTTCTTGGCATCAGCTAAATTTAATTGATTTTAGATGATAACAAGTTGCAAACATCTTTGACATTTTAAATCGTTTCTACTGTAAGGGATAACGTAAATATAATTCCATCGAATGACTATAAAATAAATAACGAAGCTGGAGAACCACTGAGCTTCGGATGAGGCTTCCTTCGTTTTATCAGAGATGGCACCACCTGTACCTCTGTCATCCCTGCGAATGAACTTTACCTCCGGGTTGATCCAAGACGCTCTTACAAGCAAGGGAAGACTCATCCGAAGCCAGTGAAATTGTCAAAATATTCCTTTCCGTGAATCACCTACCGGTCTGCCTTCCTCCGCCTATTTACGAACATAGAAAATTTATCGACGTTCACATTAGATCGTCTATCAATCACTTGCGAACACTGCGTCCTATTCATTTAGCGTTTCAATGCAGCACTCATTCAGCCTTCCGCAAAGGCACACAGCGAAATAAACATACCGCTTACTCGAACTTCAATAAATCTTTCCACGCTGCAATTGTCGGGCATATGACGCGTGACGTTGGCAAGCGTACGCGCAGCAAGCTATATTTCTGTCTACGTAACTGCAAGCAATAAGAACAGTGATTTGCGACAGATATGATAAGAAATCATTCGTTTAATCGCATGTAAATTATTCGATATTCTCGATTGCTAAATAACTCAAATACTTTTCACGCGTTGTTTATAGGAATATTAGTCTTCATTTTAAGGTGAACATTTAAATACAATCATGATACAGCGATTTTAAATAATTTACAATATTTTTATTTGTTTGTTATTTATATTGCATATTTTATTTTGTCATTTGCTACCCCGACACATTGAATATTTGTGAAAAAATGTTATTGCACAGATCACTCGATCGATTATTTAAAAAATCTTTCTTAAAATTCTGGTCACCTAAACCTTAATTATCAATTTTCTTTTAATATATCCAAAAAGAAAGATGTGCTATGACAATAAAGTATCCTAAAAATATTAGTTATTGTGTATAAAATATGAGCTGAACATAATATTTCAAAATATTGAACTTTCGTTTCACAAAACCAAATGAAAACTAATATATCTTAAGATAGATCCCCCTAAGCGTAATTTATATAATCGAGAGATCGAAGAAAGGAAGTTGGCAGTGACAAAGAGCAAACATATTTTTTCTTTCTCACTGTACATTTGCAGAGATATCGTTTACCATTCAGCCAAGTCTCGAACTCCTTTTTAGCATGTGATAAAACACGAAGCGTGCAAGCCCGATATTTACGATATTTATAGTCAGTAGGAAACAATGGGGATCGATATTGTTTTCTGATTGGGACCGCGTTGGAGTGCACCCGTTCCACTTTTACAAGCGCATACACATACAACCTGGAAGCAACCCCTTTACTGTCCGTGCGGATTCGCGTGGTACACAGAGCGTATAAAAGCAAAAGCACTTGTACCTACTGCAATAAGAAGAGGCTCCTCGTTTGGCGTGGACAATACGTGTTCGTGAGTCAACGTATACGTATAACGTGCGTAGCGTTCTGCAGCACAAGAACCAGCATAGTCACGATCATGTTTATGCGTTAGCGGACATAAATAATATTTAATATGACAGAGCGCCAAGGCGGTGCGCTTTGTGCGATGTATTTGGTATAGAAATGTCACCGATCGCGTATCTTACTCACCGGTGTGCCGCACCAGAACCAAACTCACGCAAGATGCGTGTAGCGTTCAGTGCATTTGGTCGTGTGTGAGTCATATAAAATACTATAAATATAGAAGGAAGATGGGACCTCTCGCACCGGACCCTTACGCATCCCAGATGCGTTATCTAATCTTCGACAATTGCTGAATCGATCTCGGATATTTTCCCCATCGTTCGCGTGAAGATGCACAGCAGCAGCAGCAGCAGCAGCATCTGAAAAAGGGATCCCCATGTATATAAAAATAAAACATTCCGTGCTTGTGTTCTTGCGTATAAGGAGCCTGAGAAGGGTGGAACGGTGGCATTGTACTACGCGAACAAAAGCTGCTTTATACCACATGTATGAATATCAAATCGATGGAATATCTTAAATTATTCGCATCTATCGATAGATATTCAGTACAAGATTCATAAAAATTTGCGACTTATCCGTTTGTTCGATGTTTATTAATAAGCTCGATAGAATATATTAAAATTGAGGATATTCTCTCTCGTATAACGAGTGACAAATGAATGTCACGATCAAACTTTTTCTCTATATTTTACAAGTATTACCATTTTACTAATGGAGCTAGTTACTAACAAACAGAGAAACTTTAACTTTATGTAAGGCATATTCGATTTTGCCATTCGAAATATGATCCTTGAAGAACAAAAGCCCCGGCTGTGTTACAGGAATATTAAATTAATATAGACAACTGGGCTTGCTTTTTTTACCATTTCATTCCGCATGTTCTTGTCTTATCCATAATCGAATTTAAATGAAGATCGCATAAAAGGTCTTGGATTTACGCTGTGCCCTCTTGTGCACGAACTCAAACAATTTAATCGAAACCTCTTTCCTACTCTCAACATGCACATATCAATTTTTGAACATTGAACATTTATCAGAAATCGAATTTAACCTGCCGACTGAACATTGGATACGATTTACGACTTTGTGAAAGCATCCAGCTTAATTTATTTGAGATTCAAGTCGATCAGTGGTAAAGTAATAAATGGTATAGTACGTATAACTAAATTCTTTAAATTATGTGTTTGCCTTTGACATGTTTTTCGTCGCACATATCAATTGACGTAGGTAAGTTAAAACTTTTCACATTTCATCAGACAATGCAGCTCGTGAACAGAAGCTTTCGAACGAATAGAAGCTCTTATGATGCTTTACATGCACGACTATACTGCTTTCACCTATTTGCGTGATAACCTTTGATGACACTGTGTATTGCCGCACCAAAAAAAAATATTGTACTTCGATAATCATATCCAGCATACGATGCGTCGCAAATTAGTTACAGAAACCAAATCGAAATAGTATTCCCAACGATTTTCGATTGGTTAGGGAACAATAGTACCGAGGACCAACGACTTGATTCCTGTAGCCAATCATGATACGATCGCCACCAAGAGCTGCTGTGCAACGAACGTCGTCAGCAGTTGCGACAAGCATTTGGATAGTATCGGCAATAATCTTGAAGTTGGTTCTCATTATCAATCGCTTTCCTTCTATAATCAACCGGTTGGTACGTGCTACGAGTAAAACTTTTCACACAGGCAAACGACGCCTTTATTGTGACAGGTTGTTGCGGCTAGACGAGGGCTAGCAAAAAATAAAAGTGAAATGCATTGAATATATGATAAATATACAATAAAATATTATGAATAGACGACCTACGTCAGTCGAAGCATCGCGTAAAGTACGTACCGGTCATCGCCACTTTAAATAACTAGAAATATCCGTATTAACGTATTTTTTTCGTATTACGCTGAACCGATGGATTACACCAACCAACCGATAAACGGCGGTTGCCATCTCGGCTGGTTATCCTTATGGTTATTATTATGGTGGAAGAAATAGTTTGTGGAGAGAATCACATCTCGACACACAGATTATAGGGTCGAGATGTGAATTGTGGAGAATCAGAACATGGACGATCAAAACTGAACGTCAAACATTTCGATTTGTGGTGCATCGAATTTTGTAGAAAAGAGAGGTCTCCTCTATTTTACTCATATGCTGATGCTTCTCTCGCACTTTTCGTAATGCATGGCCTTTCCCATATGCATACAATTGATACAAATATTCAGCGGTCGCGTGGCATTTTCTTAATACACAACCGCAAGGCGATAAACGAAAGAGATCAGCAATTTATTGTAGCAATGTACGTTTTGCTCTTACAGTCTTGGTATATAGTCCGAGAAATACTGGACGGTGGTACGTACCAATGTACCGCATGCTGAACTATACTTTGTGAGATGATCGTATACGTACCGTCTCGTGGTACAACGCGCAATGTATTTTCCATACTCTTCGTCCCCCGCTTCGGATACTTATATTATATATACTATAGGTATAACGAGTATAAGTAACGTACGAAAGGGTACGAGTAAAGAGCGAGTTAGACTCTCAGGACTCGGTGCACTTGGATGAATACTGCAGCAAGGAGCAAACGCGCGAATGCATAAGACTGTCCTCTGTGTATATATTTTCGTGAAGGAGTATCAAGCCGATGTGCGGTAGGACTATACGCGTAGAACCTGGTGAGTACATACAGCGGCTTATATGGCGCCCCCGCGCAAACTAGGGCCCCCAACAAAGGCTTGTAGACATCTGTTCTTGTCATAAGCGGAAGATTTAGCGGTCGGCACGAGGCCGAAGAGTTGCGCGCACAGGCAGCTCGAACACAGAAGAAAGTATTTTCGTCTCGCTTGCGCTTACGTGCTGGTATAGTTTGAACGTTAAGAACGGTTGGAGCGGTAGCGATTCCAAGGGCCAGGGACTTCGAAACTCGATCGACTCGAGGAGGTCGGAGACAACCGAGGGATATCAATAGCTCGAGGCGGTTGGTTTAAATGTCGATATCGAACTTCCGAGTAAATCCAATACTAAAAGAAATGGCGCAATAAATGAGGCGACAGACGAATATGTTAGGAATAATACGACCTAGTACAAATCGACCAAGGAAAAAAGAACTGGAGACAAATTGGCCGTTGACCAAAACGGCCAAGGAATAATCGAGCGGTGGGAAAATCGACGGAACCCCTCTAATACAAAAAAAAAAGATTTTCTTAGATGTGTTACTTTCTACATCTGTGAATGAATTTAAAATGTATAACTGCTATGTGTGAATATGCATTGTAACGAAACGGCGAATACCCTAAAAGATCTTTTGTGAAATGTCGGAAGAAGTCGTTACGATACCCGAATACTCAAGCTCGACCGCTCTTTGCTTTGCAACACCTCGGCCGTCATATAAGCAGTTTGCGTCCGGTCACTCGACTACTACCTTTACCAGGTGGGATCGCCCTTGACTGGAACCTTGGGTTCAACTAAATTGGAGGAAGAAGAAGAAGAAGAAGACCTTCGGAGCGAACCGCACTTTCGTACTTTTAAGCAATGCACGTTCCCTGGAATAGCCTTCTATCTCACGCACACGATCTCCGACCATAACCCAGGCTCACGTTTTCTCTTTTATCTACTTGAGGAAGCCCAACTCGCGTTGTCCGTCACGAAGTTACCCTCTTTAATTTCCTTACCAATCCTTGTCCAATGATGAACTAGACATTAACAGCGTTATACCAGCATGGCACGCTCTACATGTATCCAAAAGGATTTCCGTACGTTGAATTACTCATTTACAATACTTTGAACCTCCCTTCTCCTTATCATCGACACCTTCCACCCAACCCTATCCATGAACCCCTTGGCCCTAAGCCTGAGGCGACTCCAAGGGGGACTTGGAATAACCTGGGCCTGAGGGATGATTCCTAGGAGTATTCAGAATACCGCTGATATCAATCGACCCGCTCTTTTCAATTCTTGATTAATAAAGAGCGATAAACGTGTACCGTTCATTTTAATTGTCCATTTTCCGAGTAAACTTATGCAAGAGCAATAAATATGCCCTTTTCAGAATATATCAATTATCGGTCGAGTATCCGTCTTCACCGATCCTCATAGTTACTTAGCTAGTTTTCGTTGTAAGGAAAGAAATATTCAAATCATTCTTTTTATACGAAAGTTAAATTGTGAAGTTCATCAACGCTTGTAACGGTTCTCTCTACCTACGTTCATGGTTCTATCACTAACTCGCGCATGTATGCGCATATCAGAACATACATAGTATTAGACGTATAGGCGCAGGATCGGAAGGTATATGACGCGGTGCACCCGGCTCGCGAGTGGATAACCAGTTCCCCGTGATTTGTGACTATTCCTGAGCGATCCTGCCACGCGATAATAAAGTGGCAATGGGGCTTGTTAGCGCGCGAGTTCAACGAGCATATAATCACGGCAAGCAGAAGCACCAGCAGCTAGCGCGCATAATACGCCCTGACTGCTGCTGTCTCGCTTCCCGTCGCTGTCCGGCTGTTGGCGTCAACGATGTGTGCCGGTCATATAGAACTGCGTCATCGACGCGACACATCGTTGCTCTTCTCGAGAGATATGCACACGTCGTTCAACTAATTTAATTTTATATTATAGTATATGTATATAACGTACGTGATGACATTTCTTGATCTCGTTGATCCTGAGACGTGAGAACCGACCAAAACTCGCTTTTTTATATTCCACTAATTTCTTTCGCACTTCAACATTTTAAGCCCATAATCATATATTATCCTTCCTGTAACACAAAACGTCTTTGGTTCCTGATGGTGTTAGAATGAATTAGCATCATTCCACACGGTTATCTTGTTTTTAACTATTTCCTTAAGACAGAGTCTTGAATAACCTGTGACAAAACGTGGTAATACATTTGCTAGTTGAGTAAGAATCAACTTGACGCTACTAATCTCATAACGTTCTTTTCCAAGAAAGTGATCTAATGTCTTAGTGAATAAGTGAAGCGAACCGAACATGGTCTGTGCACTAAGAGAAAAAGTATTTAAAAATATGTACAGATGCAAATATTTATAGTTATCCAGTTGCTTCAAATTTTGAGATGTACTTGGATCGTAATATTACAGATTCCATTGGATTACTGCAGAATTGATAATTCCTTCAAATTCTTTCCAATTCAGTGTAAGCAATAACGTGGAGGTGACAGTAATTTACAGTAAAGTTGGCTTCACAAAGTGCCGGTATAATACTTTAGAAAATTCAGTAGTCAATTCTGTTGGGAATAATTGACAATTTGTGGTTCAAGTAAGTATGTTTATAAAATTGTTAATAACGTTACTACGGAGATTGTTTCATAAGCTGCGAGACTGTAGTAATAGAAAAAACATCTATAATAATGCTAGTGACTATTAAAATCTCTATGTGTGGATCCGAGTCCTCCAAATGAGATAAATTTGCGATTTCCTGGGAATGTATGTGACACTTGTTTTAATCTGCAGACTCTACACGATGATTCAAGCTCTTCATCTCCACTCTACTATATCCTCCGTTGGCTGTACACCCTCCATGAATCCTAGTTCGATTGAAAATCCACGGGAAGCATATCTTTGTTTATTCTTTTTTTACTCTCACCCCCTTGTAACCTTCTATCTACGCCACCTCTCGATTGCTATGACCTACTTTTGTCGTTGTGGAACTTGTATATTTTATTTTTAAATACGAAAGCACTCTATTTATTTTTTATCGAAGCCGAGTTATCAATTTGTGAATACAAGTAGAATCAACGGAGGGCCTGAAAAGTATGTTATCACTCTTCGTTGCCCTTCGTGTCAATTTAAATCGGTAAAATCTGCCAGTGCGGAGGGTTAACTCTAATGGAGGATTTTTATTTCGACTCGGGACAGTTCGAAGAGAATACACGAACGGCCTATCCGAGGATACAAACATAATAAACGGAAGGTCTGCAAAATATGTTATCACTTTTCGTTGCACGAACATGTTTCCCCATCCTTTTTTTTTTTTTTGACGTGACATATTCGGAGTAGCTTATAACACGATGATACAAAGCGTGTTAATACATTCTCCTATAATAAAGATTTAACTTGATAATCTCAAAGCTTCCGCCGATTTCCGCGAAGAACCTATCTTCTTGCCTACTTATATTTTTTTCCTCACTTTAGCTCGATCCGTGGGAACTCGAATTAAATTTGCCAGTGCACGAAGAAGCAGGGGCAGCGAGCAAATATATACCTTTCGTGAGAGTATCCTCGATGCCCCCAACCGCTCGCGAGATGAGTAGTAGCAACAGAGAATTATATTCTCAGCGTCGTCTTCGTCGTCGTCGTCGTCGTCGTCGTCGTCCATGATTCTTAAGGGGTAGGGTCATCGCGCGCATGTTCATCTCTCTCTTTCGTTGATGATTACTCCTTTGACAAGCAAGATCCCGCGATTGCCGAGAACCAGCAGCAGAAGCATCAAGTAGCAAGAGCTGAAGTAACCGTGGCGGTGGATACAGCACGCTTCGCTCGTAGCTCGTACAACCGAAGTCAAGGTAAAGCGGCCACGATCGCACCCGTGCTATGAGTCATAGAATCGTGCGGTACACGCACACGCGTGTGTACTACGTCAGTACTTATCAGTGAATAGCACATGTATTATGTTGCAGCTCCTGCAGAGTAATTACGCATTCTTTGTCATGTTTTTATTTGAGTTTTTTTAAAGGTTATTTCGTATTCTCTTTAATTGTTATTCCTTCTACCGTGTATGAGTTGCTAGGTCTAAATATTATCAATGAACCAACTGAAACTATATGAATTATGAAAGAACAATATATATTTACTTCTTCATAACTTTGTTCTTATGAAGAATATATGTTTCGATATTTTTATGTTAGGTGACTAATACTCAGTTAGTTCGTCGGTTTCCACAAAAATTGAGCTGGCGCGTAAATACTTCGTAGCATAAACGAAATAATATTCAGCGGTGTTTCCGTACAGAGTTACGTCAAAATTTGTCAACCAATTAATTTTATATGTCATATATATTAAACATTAATATCATGTACTATAAAGTGGCAGTTGATTGTCTTACGTCGATTACACGTTATCTTACAAAATAGTCGTTTCATAGATTTTGTTGTTTTACTTTACTTTCTCTTGAATCGTTTGAATTAAGGAAATAAGGATGCATTGTAAGACCTGACATGTTGCTTTTGTATTATTTCTTACCTTTAACAAAGCATCCTTTATGAGGAAACCAAAATTGATGAACATACTACCTCGCAGAGGTGTAAAAGGTGAAAAATAATGAGGAAGTGCTCTACTTTGTATCCTTATTTTCCATTTAATAAGTTCCTGATCGTATAAGCTTCATAATTTTCAATCGTAAAGAGATTTAAATTCGATGGAAGAATATCTTAACCCAAAAACGAGTAGCTTTTTCCAAATAGATTGCGTTGGAATTGTCCTAGATCATAGAAAAAATTACTTTGAATTTTTGTCATTAAAAAAAAAAGCATTTCAGGGGCTAATTTTGTTGTAATGTATGCTAAAAGTTAAATAGTTTTGCGAACAAATGTGCAGGAAATGGTTGACAACAATAGAAAATAGAGATTCTCACCGCCAAAATTTCATTATGATTTCACGGAATCGTGAAATAAAGAAAACATTTTCGGTGTCTACCTCTTCCCAGCTCATTTCCTCAGCTGCGAATTTAGCTTTTATCACTTTCGGCAAAGTCCTCTCCTGCCCCTCATTTGCTTTCACTCGCGTTTATGTCATCTAATGATCGTTTCCACTTTACTACCATCCGGTGTGAAGAGCTATAAAAATTTCTCACATCGTTTACGTATCGTTCCAATTATTTTTTACCATAAATTTATTTAGAATTTCTCGAATTGCCTATCGATCTTATATTCATGCCTCTCTTATACCTTCTTTACGCACCTTGCCGGAAAGCCGAGCGACACGGGAGAGTGACAGGGAGACGCCATACACAATTGACACGCTCTTAAAACTGACAGACTTCAGACTAAGCGTAAAAAAGATATTACATTTATAAATTACAATACAATCGAGTGCAGTACAAGGTAAGCGAGGTACACCGACTACAGGAAGGATAGTAGGCAAAGGAAGAAAGGGAGAGTCGGACAGAAAAATGGTAATTTTTTAAATGTTTCTACGATTCAATCATAATCTGCGGTGCGACACAGATACGGAAAACTTGCGAAGCGGTATATTTTTTATAATGCAATAGAAATTCTTAGTGTTATTATTGCTGCGTATGATATTATCCCAGTTTCAAATTGGATACACTTTCTGGTTATTTTTGCATTGAACTAACAGTAGAAACGGCAAAGTTTATAACAAGAAGGCAGAAAATCGAAACATTTGAATGAAGATACTTACGTTTTGTTATTTTTCTTACCCGGTATCATTTAATTGCTTTTTTCAACCCTTTATAATATTTCTTATCGGGACTCCGCCAATTTTCAAACTTACAATAACGAATTTTTTGTGTTTCTCCAATGACAGAATATCTGCAAGTGAAAGCCACGTTATATACCCAATCGAATTACTGGGACGATGTGTCTGTAAATTGTAAATCTCATGTATATTTATTTCCACCGTCAGAATAATAAGTATCACTCGGCCATGGGTGAAATATCGTCGTGGACCTTGGAAAATAACATTTGAAACGCTCGTGGTTCGACTGGAGAGTTTGCAGTTCAGTCACAGGTATGAGCTTCATCGTTTTCTCGGTTTACCATCCCTTCAATTTTTTTTCTGCCGAGTGTATATCCATTACACAGGAATTATATGTATCTCAGGGCGTGCATCGTAACGAATAGGGGGCATTAGTTAACAGGATATCAAAAGGATATCCTGAGCTGTAGGGCCACCGAGAAGCGAGGAGGAGGTGGACCCCACCCAGGCAGCAACAGCAGCTTGGCGCTTGGTGTACCTACGCGTTGCTTTTCTTCGTAGCAGCAGTCGATTCTTGCTGTTGGTGCAGTTGTTGCATTTGCTGCTGTCCGACTGTTTGGATGCCATAGAAGAGTCGGTGCAACGTCAAGAACGAATACCGCACGCCAGGGCTATATATGCTTTGCCGGAGAACACAATGCCTCGAACCCGAGACTCGAGCGCGATATCATCCTGTTATAAATTGAAACACAGCTTCGCTCTGGCATTATGATGTCTCTAATATGTCTTTTTCCTCTCGTGGTCTCTGCTGTGAGTGCGGCCTCTCCGGCATAACGGCCATTCTGCCTAGCAGCGTATCGTGAAACTTATCCGATCGCCTTTATTTTATTACTTTTTTTTTTCATTCGGTAGCGCGCGGCAGCCAGGGAGAACATAGTTTCTATACATTATGTAGTCTCGTCGATTGTATTGCTGGGTTTCTGGTTTCCGGTTGCAATTATTCATCAGAATATTATCAACGTATATCAAATATAGGAGGTCATACTTTATTCGTTGGTTGGTTCATTCGTTCGTTTATTCTTTTCGGGAAATTCGAGCTACTGAGAGGTGAGTGTTGGAGGCTCCGTAGAATGGTGGAACGCTATAACACGAGGACGAAATTATTCAAAATCCGGACTCTCCTCTGTCCGAGATAAATAACTTTTGCCGTACCAGCAGAAGCAGCAGTGAGTGAGGTACAAACAAGAGTGAAAGAGGGAAAGAGATGGGACAGAGTCCTCCACCTACACCTCAAAACTGCCCTCGCTCGAGTGGGTGCAGAGCTCACTCGGACGACTAGAGGGCCACGGGATGTTTAACATAACACGGGCAATCATTTATGCGTCCCGAGCTCGACAGAAACCCCATAATTTAGACCAGTGGGCAGGAACTAGCCCACATCCTTTTCGTGGTGACTGTCCGGACGATTGGCTGCCTCCCTCTCATGCGAATATAATACGAATGTATAAACATAAGTATGCGCAGGATGCGTTTTTACTCATTCCGAACAATGGTTCTTAAAAATAATATTAGGATTATTTAAAAAATTGTATCGAAATCTGTTAAATGCACGTCCGTGAAGTGATGTATACTTAAGACGAGCAAAAAGCACACAAATTTAATGTTTTTAGATTACATTTTAACTATGGGACTTCTTTATCTAACTTCATTGCGCTTCACATATCGCAATGGTCGTTTGTAGTCAACGTATCATATAAATAAGTTGTTTAACCGGAAACTTATTTAAAGACAAAAACGTTAAAGGGGAAACGAAATCTCAACATTTACAGACATCAGCTGTTTCTCTTTGACACCACCGTAAAGGGCTATTTCATTATATCTCTCTCGCAACCATACATTAAATCGTATGCGACATTTTGTCGGATTATTTTTAAAGCCTATTAAGCTATCTCTAGCTTAGAACGTTCATATTGATATCCTGCTATAAAATGCATAAGTTATGAAAAATATTTGATAAACACGTAATGTACAATTTGTAAATAAAAATGAAGGTACGACAATTTTGTCGTTTTTGTTCATAGTAATTGAAGTTATTTAATTATAATTTCATTTACTAAATGATAATTTGATTTATTAAATTGTAATTTGCTTTACTATATTGTGGTTTAGTTTACTTAATTAAAAGGGAACCAAGCTATTGATTTTTTCGGTTTAGAAGTGGACGCGACCTGCTTAATCATGCAGCATTTTCCTTCTACATTGAACTACTGATAATAGTAAGCAAGAATAAGCATCATCGAGAGAGCAAATGAAGGCAGGACGAGTACAGAGCATATGAGAATAAGAGTAAGGAGGAGAAGAAGAAGAAGAAGAAGAAGAAGAAGAGGGAATACGCGCGGCAAGTATACACACGAGTGAGCGAGGGGCCCCCCCATGGAGGGATAAAGTCGGAGCCCCCACGACAGTAGCCGTGTACGCATAGGTTAGACAATGCACCTCGCATTAATACACTTCATATTAGACCTCTTTAATGCGTGTTCGCTGGCCATTGTGAATGAGCGACACTGTTTATCACCGACCCCCGTATAAGCAGCAGTGGCAGCAGCCCCTGCACCCCATGGGTCGGTCGCCACATTTGTCTTGCATGCACAGTCCGATCGCTGAGGATAACAAATCCATACGGTATGCAGTTTATTATACATAATGTATATTGTATTTGGTATAATTCAATACTCCATACAGTATAGACTACCTGTATGTTTATCTGTCCTCAGAATTTGTCAATAATAAACGACTTGACCCTCCTATGGTATTTGTGTTCGTAGTTGGAGTTGGAGTAGTTGAATTAATTTTAAAACAATTTTTCAACCGATAATCAAACACCGTAATATTTCCCGAGAAGTTATTTATGAACGCTAGAATATTTGTAAAGAAATAAATATTTGGATTGACCCCCGGTACACGGTAAATCACGCAAAAGAACAATTTTTTATAGTCGTAAGAAATTCATTTATAATTCATATAGTGAGTACTTCCTTAAAAAAATCACAAAACTCGATTTCTGGCAATAAGTTTAAGGAATTAATATGTCTAGCATCGTCAGAATTCAGAGAAATCCTAATGACGATCGTACTGAAAAGAAGTAATCGATTCAATAACAATTGCATTACGATAAGCCACATCTGTTGAAATTTTAAGTCTAATTTCAATTCTTACAATTGCATATGAGATTGAAACAATAAATAAAAAGTCTTCAAGAGTATATCTTATCGTTTCAATCTTATATTGAGTTGTACGGAACAGAATATTACTGTATCAATGCTATTTCTTTTCAGTCCACTTTGGTTATAACATAACAGAGAAAGTCATTGGAAATACGAGGAATGCATATCAAAGTAATATACATACGTATAAGTGAAGAAAACCACGAGAATGCAGATGAAGAGTGAGAATGCGAGAAAATGAGAACAAGGATGGGGGGATACGATTATGGAGTCAGGGGACAAATATAGTTCGTTAGCCGATGATGTCGCGCTTACACCCCCGCCATCTACAACCATACGCGGTACTACTCACGGAACATCTCTGCCCAATATTATTTCTGGCATTGACTCGACGAAACTCCACTGTACCACGAGTGCATGACGCGACGACATCGGGTTTGCTGCCTCGTGACTCATTTTACCCGAAATACTACAATTCCCCGATGATCGGTCGCGTGCTATATACTTCCCTATTGTTCATTTCATGATCGAAAGGGATACTCGTTCATCCGAAACATTAGCCTCTCAACCCATCACTTACCCGCTTTGCTGCTTCTCTTAAAAGTGTATTTCTTCTATCAAGGTAAATTGCAACAGCCACGTGTCAACTTGGATCGCATAAATGTATCGG
This sequence comes from Cylloceria caligata, assembly GCA_963942595.1. Classification (NCBI taxonomy): domain Eukaryota; kingdom Metazoa; phylum Arthropoda; class Insecta; order Hymenoptera; family Ichneumonidae; genus Cylloceria; species Cylloceria caligata. Next base: position 69,386,294 of record OZ012704.1, on the reverse strand, counting down.
TAAGCTGTAAGAAATGCGTTTTTGGGTTATGGTTTCATTCGACAAGTCACTGAACTAATGAACTTTGCACTCCCCTATAGCGTCATCTGCAAAATAAAATGTATCGTATTTAGTAATTATTTTGTCAACATTCCAATTATGATTGAGGGAGACTGTACGTTATCGTATGGAAGAAAAAATAAGGCGAGGCAGTTGAAGGCCCAGACGCTCATTCAGCCATACAATCCCGTCATTCTAATTCTTCTTGCAACTTCGTGGACACATGATGCCCGTGCATGGCGAATCGTCGAGTACACTGCACCCCGAGCCCTCCCACGCTGATATCACGATAGTGGATCACCGCTCGCTCCTGTTACGGCTATTATACATACATACGTACATACATACATACATAGATACATACACACATACTATCCTTCGAGGTGATACACAAAGGTGCAACCATAGAGAAATCAGCTATATTTATGCTTTGTTGTGAGCATAAAGCGTGGCGGTAACGACCTACTGTGAATGCCCTTGCTGTCGTTGAGTATTTCATCGAGATGCATTCGAGGACTGGAGTCGCGTTTTGCTCGCGATATGACCATTCCTCTTTGTCGTCCGTCACGTCCTACGTATACAGGGATGGTAGTAAGAAATCACGTGGAAGATGACGAAGAATTCTTTTCTTACAGAGATTCATCGCTTTATCCTTTAACTTACCATAAGAATTGAGTTCACTGCCTTTGGCATATCGAATATATCTTGGAGTTCATTTTTTCATCATTGATTATATCAATCGATCATTCTTATTATTTAGTTACATTACGGAAAGAATATTAGAAAGGACAAATTCAGCTAACGATTAATCACGCGACACAATCTAGATTATTACTAATGAATGAGATGGAGAACACTTGGATCTAAAAGTAATTGATAGTCATATCATTGACCAAAGACTTTCAAGAGAATATGTAGAGACATTCTTGGAAACATCGACAGAGTCAAAGGCTTTTTACCGATGAAAGTACCGAGGAGGCGGAGAGATCAAATATGCAGATGGATAATTTGGCGTATAATATAAGAAGGGAAGAATACGATATAGATAAAGTAAGAGAGTTTGAATGTTGGCTGAATGAGTGAGAAAGAAAAAAAAAGAGAGAAGAGGTCGAGCGAAGAAGGCAAGAAAACCACGAAGAAGCAAATTTCAGTTCGAACGTTGCCAGAATATTAATGTAATGCGTTCGACTCGGAACAAATTGCCATTGCCGGTCTTTGTCAGCGTGCCAATCCTCTGTGTCGTTCGGTCGTTTCGTAACAACGACGATAAAAGCAAAGCGAGTCTAGGCAAAAGCAAATGCCGGACGACGACGCTGTCTCGGTCTCGCGAATTTATAGAAACGCACGCGTTCCGATGCTGTTGACGAAGGCGGTGAGAGACTCTCGCCTTGATATTTCGAATGCGCTCGATTAATCCTGAAATTATATTCCTTCTGATGCCAGTACCACCGGGGGCTTGAACCCGGCACTCACGCGTGTACGCGCGCACGCACGCGACCCACCGTGTTTTGCAAATGTATAGAACTGTCATAGTGTGTAATACGCGCAATATACACCAAACTATACATAGTATGTTACACTTTGCTGGTTTCTCTGCCTTCCACTCCCTCATCACCTCTCGGTCTCTTACCACTCCTCATTACCATCGTACCTTCTTCTGGTCATTTGCTTTCTCGTATTCTCACTCCATTCCTACATTTCAAAATAGCTAGTATCAACATATATTCGCCGGTGCACACCCTTCAAATTCTAAAATTGTACTTCAATGCGCACGCACGTTGAAAGAAAAAAAAATATAATGATGATGATCCGAAATTATAGTATCGGAATGAAAAACAAGATACAAAAGTGGCACTTTCTGATGTAGACTGTCGTGTTATTTATCCACAGTCTCGGTATTGATATTCGTTACGCGGCGAACCATAATTTTATCTTAATTAAAAGAAGATACATTCCAATCATCAATAATCCCTTTTTGTTCAGGGTAAAAAATGATATTAATTACTTCTTTAAATATGCAAAGTGATTTTACAAATGGAAATTACAGTTTTTAGTTGACTCGCTTATACAAGGAAACTAGAGTTTCACGAAATTTCAGAATTTCTCTAATGATATAGAAGGGTAGGGAATGGTTCCATGCAACATACCAGTACCGGTGGCTTTTCCGGTAGAAAATCCTTTATCTACAAATCGCCAGAGATAATTTGCAGTCGTGTAGACATGGCAAATATCTGTACAAGAGATCGTAGTACGAGACGGTCGGTAGTGGGTGGCAAGTGATAGTACACGTTGATATATACGTGGGGGCAAAGACTATGTGTGGCCTTAATATATACTATAAGACAATACGGTATAGCATACGAGGAGGTTGGCGCGGATGGAACAGAAGCGGGGGTGGAGGGTACCTCAGGATCACTGATACAGGAAATGTTTGCGAACCTGTTAATAATGCTGCGTTTACTCGCCAGGTTATTACTGATGGCAAACACTTTAAATTGTTCTCCGCGTGGATCGGTAATAGACGGGGTGCAGAATTTACTCCGGCTTTCGCGCCTCTTCATCCATTCCTCAAATTTGCTTCAGCGTCGTCATCGTTGATACACAGATTCTCGAATGGATCTGCCGATCTTTTTCCATTTCTTCGGGCCTGCATGCGTTTCGATTTCTGACATTGCCATCGCGAGTAGCCACGCGGTGCAAGGTAAGAGGCCATAGAAGATAAGGAGACCGAAGATGAAGAAGAGAAGATAGTCCCCACGGATTTCGATAACCCACAGCAACAGCGGCAACCTCATCCAAGCTCTTGGCGTGTTTGCAGAGGCGACGCAGCGATAAGATGTCCTGAAGGAGGTTCGGCGCAAGGATTTCCTTCGAGAAGCCAAAGTCTCTGAGCCTCCTGGTTCTCCAACCCCTTTTGCAGTCTTACTCACTCCTTCGCTCTTGTCGCATGGAACTACATACCGCGCCTCCTCTACCCCACCCAACCTGTAAGCCCTTTCAGCTTCTCTCCGACCCCCTTATCCCTTTCAGTTCATCTCTGCCTGCGCCGCTTCTTCCATCACCTCTTCCTTATATTCCATAGAGGATATATCTGGCAACGTGAACACATCCAGTGAAAACTAAACTGGTTTAGCTCCTAAGCACGTTACAAGCCCTTTAATAGCTTATAGGTAAACAAAATTAACATATCTTAACAGCGTTAAGAATTTCAACATGCCAGTGTATTCGCAAGTGTATGGAAAGAGAACACTGGGAGGACGAAGACACGCTTTCCTGATGCTACCGCTGCGAGAAGCTTCTCGCGATGCTACTGGCGCACGCTGGAGTACACTCTAATATACCAAAGCCTCCGTGGTGCTCCGTAAGTTTGTTAAGTAGCGTCGAGCGAAAACCGCCATGAACCTTACTGACACACGATACCGAAATGCGGGTGGTACCGTGGTGTATACCACCGCTTTCGGAACAACGTGCATCTTACAACATCTTATAATATACTTTCAAAGCTGTTGAAGCTGATGCTGATGAGAGATCTATCGTGATGGCGTAGCCTGTCTGTACCGAAGGTAAGACAGGTAAGATTGCCGGAGGGTTGTTCTTTCCATTAAGACTTTGAACAGCTCCGGATTGTATCATAGCAAAAATTAACAACACTTTATGAACATATCGTGGCATGTTTCGCGAAGGCTTATTCAAAAGTACATATTTACTGAAATAATGAACTTGGATGTTCAAGACGATGATTAGCCAAATAAGAAACGTTAATTCGGTATGTGTTTATTTTTATGAACTTTTTTGTGTTGTCAAACGATGATGCATCAAAATAGATATATGAAGATCTATTCGAGTAATTTATGTATCATCGTTATCCTCAAGGGGCCATTTTACTGTGAAACGTTGAAAAATTGTGGATTTTTTTGGATATTCCTTTATTCTTCAATGAAATGTCAAACGTTATTGAAGTTTTGCATATTTATTAACTCACATTTTGAATGTGTGAACAATTTTTTTGGATTTTTTTGATAGTTTTTCTTCAGCAATTAAAACACTGAATTGCGCGTCTTTAAATAGCGATTGGACCACTGGCGTAAGTTATTTCGGAAAAAGTATACATCGAAAACAAAAAATTAAAGAATATTTCCAATCGATACGAGTGTCGTTATCGTCTGGTTCAAAATTATTTTGATTAATGAAAAATTAACAAGTAGACGTGCTTCAAATTTTTAAATCTGAAATATAATACAATTTGTTAAAAATCATTTTGTACGTAAGAAGTACATAATTGTTACTAGAGAAATGTTATACTGAATAGTATGTAGAAATTTGAGATCGATTCGTCCAATAGGTTTCTTGGAATCACTTACGTCAGTTTAATAAATGACGTTTACGAGAGACTCAATTTTGAAGTTGATGACGTACGACGCTGAACGCTACCCCTTCACTGCAATTTTCGATCGTTGGCATGATTTTGACCTTTGAAAAAAATGGTTAAAAACCCCTTTTTGGTTTTTTCGATTGATTTGACAGTGGAATGACCAATTAAGTTAGGTCAAAGTTGCTATGTAACCTTTTTATTCTAATCATTTAATCCAAGATTACAATATATAAATTTGAACATATTTTGTTTCGACCAATGACGGATATTTTGAAACGTTGTATATTTCTTATATTCTACCTGAACGCCGCATAATATAGTCACGAAGAAGCACCTGCTGCGGTATTTCCAGAGAGGATATTTGCCGATAGGGTGTTGTCACGATATTTTCCAGGCTGCCATCTATCCGTCGCTGGATCTTCAAGTCCAACGCTCTTGGTACACTATAAATATGTAAATCGGGAGATTTCTCGTTGAACACGTCTGCTTCGTGAACAAACGTTTCCCCAAACGATACGAGAGCGGTTGCCTCGGTAGGGTTACCTACACGTTCTGTCACATCTGTACTACGTCGTGACCCTTTATTTCCTTTCTCGATCGCCTCGCACTCGTACAGATTTCGAAGTTCGTTCCCTCGCTCGTTTTATTCTCTTTCGATATCTTGCTAAGACGTCGAACGTCCCGGCGTTTACTGCGCGCCGATATCATCCGCTTCCAGCACTGGCTTTTGCCCTATTGAATTATTCAGGATGTTTACTGTCCCACGCGTGCTCCGCGACTTTCTCGTGAGTCCGGCTATTGGTCACGACCAATTCGCATTCGACGTTTATGTTGCTGGTCTTCAATGTGTATAAACACTAAGCACGAAAGAAATTATTGACTAAAACTACTATTTTTTTTATTGGTCAGCAGCACATTGGTTGTGATGACCAATGTGTTTGTAACCTCGGTCAGTTGGTTCCCTCGGTAATTCAAAATAGATTAGGAAAATGGTACATATATGACCAACGCGATTTATTGCGGTAACCGAGTAATTGTGATCTGATTGATCACCGAAAATTAACTACGTTAATTGTTACCACGACTGATGAGTTGCGAGTAGTATATAACCAATTTTATGACTATTATGGTCAAACTGGATATTACCAATTCAATTGATTGGTGCTGTAAACTATCGTGGTTGACACTACCACGGCCACAATTCATGATCGTAAAGATGCCAGTCATAAGGAAACGTCGAATCGGTTTCACACAATTTACCTATTACGTAATTTCCTTTCAATCGCGTTTTAAATAAGCAATACATAAAATATTATGTAAAACATAAAAAGTTGTTGTGACTATTGCTTCGATTCCTTCTGTCGAGGTATTTTTAATTACATTTGTACAATTGAATGATTTATACGATTTTTCAGGGTACTATGGAACTGTGAATTCCATGCTATTAAATTCGGACCTTTTATACCTCTGCATTGCTCGCATCATTTACGATTCACCTGTTGCCCGTTCGTTTTATCAACCGAGTTGATTGGTAGTATCAGACAATAAAATTGGTTATAGCGACCAAGATTATTGCCAATACGTATTGGATTCGATCGATACATTTGTTATTTGGATCCACATTGGTTACATCAATTATTTTAATGGTAGATTTGAACATTATATTTTAGGCTAGTCCAACGAATAACTTTGTTGGACAGACTAACATCTACGTAATCGAGTGTCATTGATTCATGTAATCAGGAAATCATTCAACTCAATCAAATCTTTCATCATAGTTAACTATGATTAAGCTCGCGGTTAATGTGGCAGTTAACCGATTATTATTGTTGCTGCTGATGTTATTATTATTTTTGTATAGTATAACATTGAAATATGTCAACTTGAATGTGAAATATTGGACAAAACTTGTATTTTTACTTTGGAGCGGACTCACGCGTCCGTACAGCCATTAACATACGCGTGCGTATCGCGTGGTGAGTTCGACGACGAACGGGTACCAATTAGTCGGCGAATTCCACGAACAAACGACCGGAATTCGCGCTACCAGATCGCGGCGAAGCCACGTTCTAAATCTCGTTGCGATACGATCTGGCCCTCTCGCTCTTTCGGGAGGTTCGAGAGTCAGCGAAGTAAGCAAATCCGTTAGAGCAAGAAAGATGAAGAAAACGAGAGTCGGAGGCAAGTAACAAAGAGGATAGAATATAGTGAACCGCGCCGAGAGCGCGTAACATAATTTTGACGAGTTGAATTTGGACGGGTTTCGTCGGAATAACACGAGAGACGAATAACCAAGTAGATCGGATCTTGCAAATGTTGTGTATGGTTATACTTGGGGCAGGTTAGCTTCGCGCTCAGTTACGGGGTCACTGTTACTACCATCTTGGTCACCCGCTGAGGTCTCGGGACCATTTATATTCTGCAATATACTAAAAAACGATACACACGCTTGTAAATTTATATTTTGCTATTGCCCGACGCATAAGAACACCTCGAACTGTTGTAAAATCTTATTTTATCCTTCGCGTCTCAATCGTGGGAAGGAATACTAATTTGGAACGCTACAACGAATGAGTATGCGTGACCAAGAATTCGAGGAATCAATGATTACGCAGAAAATACGAGAACTAACGTCAATAAAAAGTATAGTGAAGTTCGTATTTTTTAAATTTCCGAACTATCTTAATAGCTTTCGTAACGTTTTGATTGAATCGGCTCTTCTGATCTCCTAGCGAATAATTCCAGTCTCAGTTTGAACTATGATTTTTTCTAACATAATTTCCAGAGCAGATAAACAAATAGAGATTTAAAAATTTCATTTTTATTTTCATCATTTCAATATATTTGCGGATTTTTGTAATCAGAGCGACGTCGATTATCAGATCACTTTATCGAGATTTTCTCTAATGACAGATGTCGAGACACTATACAGCGGTTGATCAGTTGATTCAACCAACTCGACGAATTGGGATCTGGCGCTTCAATAATCGAGAGGATCAAGGGAGTCCCAAAATGTCTCATTCTAATATAGGGTATAGCAGAGAAAACTTAGATAGTACAAGTTTAGCTCAGCAGGGCACGGCGATTACTCGGGTATCAGCATTTCGAGTTCTCTTACAGCGATGGGTATGATATAATATACGGAACTGAAGAGACGCGTCAATTCCGTTGATTCGGGAATCGAGATTCGAGACGACGGAGACGCCGCCGGGGTTGATTTTCTTATTTATCTCCTTCCTCGTTACTCAGCAGGTGGTAATAATTAACGCCGTTGTATTCAACTGGCATATCTCCGGCCGAGCGCCGGATCGAGATGAAGGAACAGACAGTTAAGCTAAATTCTTGAGAATAAGATGAGACGACGATGTATAGAACGTGGAAGACGGCAATAGCGAACGCCCGATGGCCCTGTATACCCTCAAAGTCGATCCTGTCAAACTGACAACCAGGTCGAACCGCCTGCAAAGACGGCAGGGGCTCTCAGAATCTTGTCCTGATCGACCGTACCCGGATTCCCATCATTTTCCACACTGAACCATCGGTAAGCAACGCATTTAATGAAAGGGTGTATTTGCAGTTTGAATAAGCTTGACGGTTTCTCGATAATCGTAGCGAGAGAATTGAGAACCTCTCGCGTCAGAACGCCCACTCGGCAACATCTCGACAGCAACATTGCTTCGAATTCCTTGACAACAACGAGACGACGTATCGCCTCTGGCATTATAGGTATTACAGGGGTGTATAGCATAGTGCGACTGCAGCACAGTCAGTCCGTGTGTATAGAAATCAAAATCTTCCGCAGCGTGACGGTTTCTACGATTAACAATTCTTGTGTCTTCTAGATCACGCTTCAGTCAATCAGTGATGAGAGCAATTAATCAATTATTACCTGTTTAGTGGACTACGATATTCAAATCCGGCAAAATAAATATACACGAGAGAAAGCATTCTTCTGCAAATAGATGAATCCAGTAACAATAGTGCAGATAGCATAATTAAAACAAGCCGTAACAAAATGTACTAAAAGTTTTTTTTAACGTGTAGAAATATAGATAAAGTGTAAGAGTGAAGCAATGAATTTATCCAATCGATTCTCTCGGAATATAACCAATTAAAAAATAAATGCCAATCGATTAAATTATTAATATAACCGCAGTATTTATTTATCTCTTCAGTATGAAATTTTGTACGATTTAGATGTTTAAAAACACTTTTTTCTTGTATAAGAATTAATAAGCTTAATTCTTTTGTAATTTTATTGTTTGTTTGTTTGTTTGCAATTGTACAATTTAAAATCGATTATGAGTTTGTTTCATTCGGATAATCACCAAGGCTTGTTTTGATCGAACCACCTACGGCAAATGTTGTAATTACCAAGTCTTGTTAAAGACAGGTTACGCAGAGATGCCAGTCGATCCTAGCTACTGAAAATACTTAAATACGTTGTAGCCGTCGGGTACGCGTCACGTTTTTCGATTTTTTTTGTTTCAAAACAAAAAAAAACTAAATATTTTTGTAATATTATTTTTTGTTTGTTTGCAATTGATTAAAAATCGATAATTAGGTTATTCCATTCAGATAATCATCATGATTTAAAATTGAATGTTTATCCAAAGTACCCCGCCGTTTGATGGAGGACCACCTATGGTAAATGTTGTCATTACTAAATCTTTTTAACGATAGATTACGCAGAGATACGCCAGTCGATTCTAGCTACTGAGAATACTTAAATATATTGTAGCCGCCGGGTACGCGTCACATTTCCTTTTACCCATTTATTGCATTTTACTGAAAGTTGGGACTCGCATGATCATCCATTGGCCCTTTTTCTACGAAATGTTCTCGCACCGTTTGAGTAAGAGAAGATTTTTCTTTAACCCCCGGTCACTATCACGGATGGTACGTGGTGGAATTGGGAAAAAGTATAGAGAGACTGAGTATGAGTAAGATATTGAGTAAAATATAAACTTAAGACCCCTTATATACCTATAATCGTTCGGTTATTTTTCGGTTCGATCGTAAAATCTAACAGGCACATAAAAACCTGAAAAGAAAGAAGAAAAGGCTCCGTTCGCTCCTTTTCTTTCCTTGTACACAACCCACGATCTGCTCTCTCGATTTCTTTTTTTAGGCAGTTATTAATAATTTATGGTAATTATCGCTTCGTTCAGGAAACTCGCTCTTCGAAAGATCTTAAATTCAGGGTCTTAAGAGTCTATCTATATCGTAAATTTTGTACAGAACTCGTGTCCACTCGCAACGCTCAATTGCATTTTATTCTTATCGATCTCACTTATCAAAATGAAGATTAATCGAGTAGCAATAAGGTGCTGACATTTACATAAGTTTCCTCGTTAATTAATAATTTTCAATATTTTTTCAATGTCAATTAATATTCCATTTTATAATATCCCTTCTTTGCCCTTAATTGTCATAAATTCTAAACTACCAATGCGGAAATTCAATTTAAGGGTACCGAGATCCGTCCGTCCGTTTATGTAATGAGATTCAGAAATTAATTCATCATCTATGATTCACAAAGATCCAAAGATTTATACAATATTAATATTTGTTTGTGCAATATAAAGAACAGAGAGATGCAACGATGCACGCGTACCCTTCGCTTCTCGTACATGCATTTCTCAAACAGTTTCTCGCCATAAAATATATATTAAGGCGTGAAACTAGTGATCTCGGAATAGTGGGAGTAGGGTCGAGTATCCTCCGCATGAATATTCATACTGTCAAGTTTTCAATTTCGTGAGAATACTTTCCTGCTACCCTTTTAGAACTTTTATAGCTCATAAAGGATGTCGCTGAACGGCTGCTTTCTGACCCAGGATTAGCGCAGTGCTCGACGTTCACACGGTTCGCAAGAACAGAACGCCGAAGCGCAGAGAGAAGAAGAGGATGGCGGTGAGCGGACTGCCCAGTTTACAGACCGTTCGTCCTTTACATACCCCCTGCAGCATGCAGCTTATTAGTTTTACCTGTGTGCACTTTGCTCCTCTCGTCGATAAAGAGCTTGATAGCCGATTTCACCTCTGCAAATATTCATTTCACGGACGAATAAAAACCACCTTTCTGCAATTTCCTATCCCTCTTCAACGATAACCATAATCGTGATTAAGCAACCTGCAATCGTTCTTATAAAATTGGCAATATATCGAACGATAATTTATTTATTACAAAGGAGCTACCGAAAACATATTTTTAAGGTAATAAAAAATGAGTAAAAATCGTGAAAACGTAGTTACGTTAATGTGTGAAATATTATTCAATAACAGTTGATCTTCGTCTGAATTATTAAATTGCCAGAATAGGTGGAAGGATGTATGCGTGCGCAAGCGCGAGGCTTAATTCTACCTCGCAATTCCGTGGTAATTTAACAGTCAATTAGCTCGAGGTTTCCAGAGCTGAATTCGAGTCTACGGGCGATAATATCGACTGGTAAGCGTTATTTTGCTGAAATCGCTTGGGTCTCTCGCACGCTTCGTTGGATCTTCGAATTCTCGATTCTACCGGCTGCATCCTTGTTTCTCCTCTCTTCTCTGACTCTTCGGTAACATGTAACTGTGAGCAAGGGTGCATGGAGGGTGCCGCCACGGCACCCCGTAATTGTTTGATTACTCAGCACGGTTCTGCCGGTGCTGCTGAGCCAGTTAAACTCAAACTATGGACAAACCAAGACCTTGCACCTCCTCTCTCTCTCTCTCTCTATCTCATGAAAACAGCGTAGATCACGACGCGCTTATGATGGCTACTTCCCTGAGGTTGGCGTATCGAGGCCTCAACTATGCGGCTTACGTTTATTGGCACGTCTTCGCATCGCGTTTCACAGGTGCTATTAAATGATTATTTGATCAATCGATCGAGTCTTAAGTATAGTTAATTGGTTTGATCACAGTATCCACTTTTCCCTGCATCCCCTTCTATTTCTTCTCTGAAAGTGCCTCTTAATTTCGAGTAAAATTGAATGGTGATCGAAAATAAAAAAAAAATTGTTTACTTACGAGTACACGTCTATAAAGAGATATCGCATTATAGCAGTCGGTATATGGGAAACAAATGAATCACGTTTATATAATTTTTTTTTAAATTTGGTAGAAGATGCGATTTAATGATATTTCGAGACCGAACCATCTTAAGTGGTCGATTGTTTTTTAAATGAAATATTTTGGTAATATAAAATCTCTAATAATTTACCAAATATTACATTGTAACTATGATTATTGTTATACATAATTTATGTATCACAGTATATAAAAAAATATATTTGGTTGAAGCAAAATCAGTCATCGATAGCAGAAATTAAACAACTTTACCTGCGGTTTTTATTTTTATAGTTTATCACTGTACGTAACCTACTGTGAAGTAATGGATTTTAGTTATTCGTTTCAATAATTTGTGTAATTTGTGTTAGTGCGTGCATTAACTAAAGGAATTGTTATTTTAATAATTATTCACTTTTAAAAATGTTATGAAGATTCCAATATGTTTAATATGTAAAGTCATATGAAATTTACGAAGGAGATATAACAAATTACAATTCACGTAAAAAATTCACGTTGGAAAATTATTAATTTTGTCTTGATGACATTGACAATTAACAGAAAGGTAAGATATCGAAAATGATGTGACTTGTAAGGATAAAAGGATATATCTTTTCATGAAATTGCATATACTGTAAATCCATTAAGAAGTCACTTCATTGTGAAATTTTCGAAAAATCAAAAAACAATTCTACCAATTTTTGAAAGTATGTTTAAGAATTTACTGGCAAAGTTTCTGGAGCCGATTCGTTTTGTCTGCTACAGCCAAGAGTTGTAGAAAATATAGAGCGACCAACGTGGCATGTCAGAAACTTTAAAATTTCCAAAAAAGTTATTTTTTCAACTGATGTGTAGGTGATTGCAAGAAAACTATTCGATCAATCGGTATGAAATAAGTTATCGAGCACGTCAGTGGCTATCACGGAAACCACGAAAATATTTTTCCATCAACAATTTCGTACTTTTTGACGTGCAAAATGATAAAAAAAAATTTTTTATTTCAGAAGAGAAACAGAGAATCTACGTAATTTTATTAACCTTTTTCATGAATCAAAATAATTCTGTTCTTGATGGTAACGACATTCAAGCTGATTGCAATTAAAAAAAAAAAATTTCTTTCAGATGTATACTTTTTCCAAAATTACGTCCATCGCTATTTTAAGATAGAAGAAAAGGTTGAAAAGTTCAGTGTTACAACGATAAAAAAATTTTCTTCAATAATTATAGTCTCAAAATGTGTATTGAAAAACATTCCAAGATTTAATAACGTCAAACGTTACTTTCACTAAATGACATTCCAAAAATTAACAATATTTCAACGTATTACAGTAGAATGATCTCTTAAATTTCATATAGAATTAATTAATTTAAAAACAAATTTTTTAATACGTATTTATAAAGATTGCATATACAATTGTATATGATTATAATAAATAATAATTTGTACTACACGGTATCGAAAAATGTATAAATCACGAATAGGAAGTGAAGTTACAGACAAACATTATTCTGCAGTAGCATTATTGTACAGATAGTCAGTAGTATTGTAACGTTGGCGAGTCGACAAGGGTCATTTTGGTACGTGACTACTGAATTCAAAGTATTCAATGGAATCAGATACATGCCATACTACAATAATAGCCGGTGATAATATAATACGGTATATGAAATAAGTGACCTAGTTGGTAAGTTCAGAGAGTGAGGATGCCCACCTCGCTCAATAATACAACGGTAAACGCTTAGGTAGTCCATATACGCTATACGTTTCTGTATCAAAGTATCAACTGTCGCGAGAAAGACTTCTCACGAGGAGTACAAAGCCTACCTCTCCGGTGCTACGTAGAGGAAAAGTCTCTGGTACAAAAATGAGTGAGAGAGAGAGGGGGAGAGAGGGTGGGAGAAAGACAGACAGAGAGAGAGAGAGAGAGAGAGAGAGAGAGAGAGAGAGAGAGAGAGAGAGAGAGAGAGAGAGAGAGAGAGAGAGAGAGAGAGAGAGAGAGAGAGAGAGAGAGAGAATAAGAAAGGTGGAAAGAAACAGAAAGATAAAGAAGGAACTCCTGCCGCGAGAGTTAAAGACGGCTCGACTCGAAACTCGAAGAGTACGACGAGAGGACGCGAAGGAAGAAGGACCCCGAGGGAGTATCAATCGGGGTTCGGAGCTCTGCGAGAAGATTATTTTTATACTTCTCCTTCTTCCGTGATCCGTTGTCCTTTCACGTATGGCTTACTCAGGGATTCAAGAAAATAGTATATAGTATACTGTATATCGGACATCCACTCAGCAGTCGTTTCTTCGTCCTCGGCGGACATAATCTTAGTAAGAAAAACTTTACCCTCGAGTATCGCCTTTCCTCTTCTTTAAGTTCTACTCTTTTCTTTCTTTATGACGAAAAAGCGTAGTTATCACAGGTGGAAAAACTATTTTTTTTTAGATCGTTCTTCGTAGAATGACTTACCAAAAGATACATTTCTGTAACAATAGTTCATTGAACTCTCGTGTACGCTCATAATTGTATATAGTATAGCGATGCGATCATCGGATGTAACACCATCCGGCTGTTGACTATCTTTAATCGGAAGAACGCAAGTGGAACGATGAACAGGAGTCGACGATGAGTTCTCGCACCGATATCACGGATCAAACCGGTAATTGTTTATGAATAAATATAAGGTGATTAAATATAAGTTGTTCACAATGGGATCCAATATATGTTGTACGGACGGACTCGGGCGACAATGGGAGTGCGGATATATCGGTAATCTCTTATCGAAACTCGTCGAGTTGGAGTTAAGTTCTTTAGGTTCGAGTTAGGTGATCGGTTTGCTCTCTCACAGTCTATCGTGTGTATCAAGACTTATTCAAAGGTATTCTTCGAAAGACACGTTCGTCTCGTCTCGTCCACGTTGACGAGCGTTCGTCACGTTCGCACTTCATGCGTATGGAGCTGACTATGCATCGAACTATAAAATCGACAATTGCCGCGCCAGCCCTGTGAAATCGTCGAAGCAAAACGAGGTCTCACAAAAGACTTACGCTTCACAGATTCGATATAATTTTTTTATCCGCCATTCGAATTCGAGGCTACGTAAGATACTTATCTCGTGCAGTAGTTCTGAAGTAAGAATAAAAAAGGTGAAAAAAACGGGTTCGATTGATCGCAGCGTGAAAGGAACATGCGTGGGAGAATATATACCGAGACGAAGATCGTGACGAAAAAGTTCATACGCGTGACATTTTCTTGTTCTATTCGAGAGACGAGAGACCACAGCAGAAAGCGTAAAGTACAGTGGATCCCGGAACCCAGCGGGGTATCACCTGCATGTCTTACACAACTCAGGCATCCATCCGAGGAACAACGAATTCGTAGACAATAATGATGGCTCAAGAAGGAGACCTGCACTGGCCATACCGAAAAACCAGTTCTTGTTACAATTTAATTCTTGTTCAATTGAATTGTGAAATTGCAATTATTGTCGATAATCTCGAGAAAAGAATAGAACTACATAAAAATCCTGATAATCTTTAAGTTGATAATTAATTGTTTAATGTAAAATAATATGCAAATTTTATATTTTTAACTTTTAATATATTTATGTTGATTAACAATGACACTCGGTTTTATTATCAGGGTGTTTCACCGCTTTAACTTTTGGCTCGTATATATATATATATATATATATGGGTGTAAGGTATATGCTAAATTGGTTGTTCCGGTAATTATACGTAAATCAGTTTGGAAATGCAGGCGCATTAAGAACTAAGGGCCTTGGGCAGTGGGAGGTTTTTTTACGAGAGAATGAGGGAGGGGCGAGTGTGCCAGAAGTGGGAGTAGACTGAACCGCAAAAAGAGGATGCATTACAGCTCTAATATTTTTGACAGTCCTTCCTGAAACATCTAAGAGCCATAAGCTCGTGCAAAATTTTAGCCGGGTAGCCACGATTAAGTAAAGGGACTTGTTAAGTTCTAGCCGGCTTTTCAAAGTAAAGATTCCAAACTAGGACCATGCTACAATCGATCAAGGCTTTCCTGATATTATTCCAGGCTGAAACGGGGGTCATACGTTGTGGCCGCAGCAAGGATTCTTCACTGAGGCCCTGATTGGGTTTTGTCGCGGATTCCACGATAGAAATTCCAAACTAGGGCCTTATTACAAACCACAGAGATGTCTTTTACTGAAAAATATTATCATCTCTGTCTTACTCAAAAGCTCGCTGATAAATCTTTGGTAATAATTATTAGTTAATTATAAATATTTTGTCGACAATATTTTGAACTAATTGTTCATAATTAAACTATCAACAATCATCCCATTATTAACAAATATATAGTAAACGTACCATTTTTATCCCCGGAAATTCGTTCAATTCAATTGTAAAATGATGACTGATTGATGAATACGTTTAATATTTATAATGTTTAGTGTATAGGGCACTTTGTCTAGACGTACGTATTATTTTGCAATTGTTAATTCATGGTGTCAATAATTGTCTTTGCTGGATTATTTTTACTTCTCGATATCCCTTATTAACAAATTGTTGACACACCATTATTAACTTATTATTAATTAACAATTATTAACCATTTGTCGACAAACAATTATACAAAGCTGTATGCATACAAAAAGTACAGTGTTGTAGTTGCGGCAAACTAGAGGGGCCATGGCAAGAGCCTTAAATCGGATCTACTCGTAGCCTTCGGACAGTTATAAGATCTCGACTAGTGTTAAAAGAAAAATGCTTCCATTGTTACCAGTAAAATACATTTTGCGCCTTAGACCTCACAAACTGGTGGGAGCAGGTGTGCCCTACTCGGTAAATCTGCATTCGCAGCAGGTGTTGATCATTTTTAAAACCATCGTTATAAATAGCGCCCTCTGCGTATAATATATTTGACAATTTATCATCAAGACAGTCCTGATTTCTTCAATAACCATCTCGTAATTGACAGTTGATATATTAAAATTATAGATAACCATTCAGGAATTGAAATAACCGTATACCAAGGTCTATGGCAAAGAGAAGGGGATATCGAGGAGAGTAAAAATGGAAGTCTGTCCTACGGATAGGGGGCGATGGGGAATCGAATGTGCCGATCGGCCATCGAAACGGGACGGGCACCACTCAGTCACGAACTACTCGATGCTCATCGTATCCCTTCCCTCTCGTTGGCTTCTAATCGTTGTTTTTTGTGTTTTATTCGGACAGCGAAGAAGCCTCGGTCAAGGGCCGGTGATTGGTTGACCGGTGCAGAGATCGAGGAGCCTGAGCAGCACACGTCGGGCCCCAAGGCTTTTTACTCACAGAGATCGCACAGGCTCTCGGTCCATCCTACCGCTACATCCGAGATATAGCCTACCTTTGACGGGATTGCAACAAGAACAAGTATGAAATCAGCCTCCCTACGGACAACGGACTCTATCAGATGGTAATTATGTGTACGGCTGATATAAGGAGATGTGGCCGATACTCCTATTCAAAATCTCTACCGGGTGAGTTTGATAGAAAGATCTTCCAACATTATGATAGAACGCCAATTACTTTTAGTAATAGTTATGCCATTAAACCTCAAGTTTAATTACCTGAATTTGATTAATGGTTAATGAATAATAAAATAATCAATCAGAAACTGTAATTTTCTTTACCAATTATTTATTTCAATTACGTTTCTACTCAATTTAATTTTTCTTCAATAGAACTATTGAAAGGTAAACATTTGGTAAACTAAAAAAATACTTTTCATCGCTTCGTTATATAAAATATCAATGAGCGACAACTATTTTTTGAGTTTTAGTAGCAAATCAACTTTTTCCCTTTGTCTCTGCTGAAGTATAGTTTTACCGATTTGGAAATTTATTACCAAAGTACCGTGAGTACTTTCGATTAATTATTTAATCAAAAATCAACCTTTCCCTACTTCTATCTCTTATTTTCGTTTTTATAATTACCTGAGTATATGTTTGTAATACAACAACCAAAAAGTCCATTTTTTTCACAATGAATCATAATTGATGTATATTTTTTTTTGTATGACCGATGCGTCAATTGAGTACCGAATAAGTATTGCGTGCTCGGATCACCCGGTACGTAAAATACGTTCGAGACGGTACGTTAGCGACTGACACAGTGAGTGACGTACGATATGGAGGAAGGAAGGGGGGCTGGGGGCACCGGGCAGTCTATAATATATAATAAAAATGCATCCACACGCCTCGATGAGTTGATTGTCTGCTTGTCAGGATGCCAAAACGTCCGAACTCGTGCATTTCATATCGCGTTACGCGCCGGTACGTATATAGTATACATACTGGTCTGCTATACTACACTAGAGGTGATCCGGCACTTGTGCACCACATCGGGATGATACGTCCGCCCTCGGCGATCGTTCAGCATCGTTCTCTCAGTTCTCATTCGTCTTTCTTTATTTCATTTATTTCCTACCCGCTCAACTTCCCTCTCAACTCAACGAGTTCGATTTCATGAAATGTGCCATTCAATATTTAACACCGTCGAATCGACCTTTTCCCACGTTCGCGGGATGATCTATAATAGTTATAATGACAATATATTGTGCGGTTGTAAGCTCGATAAAACATGGATACCGATGTGTAAGATTCATTAAATAATATAAATTAATAAAATAATATTAAATTAAAGAGTTAGGTGTATTAGATGAAAATATTTCGTTTGGGAGCAAGAAGAAATATTGTAGCTGTTATCGAAAATACGGTGGTTTGTATAATGTCATGACATCGCTCCAGGTTACCGCATCAGCCACCGATAGTGACAGCATTTCGATCGCCTTTTGTCGGTTGTATCCTCAAAAATAAGAGATGACAGAGATAAATGATTAATTATAAATGTGGATATTTATTGAAATAAAAAGTTATTAAAATATCGAAATGAGGGAACAAATGCAGAATGTCAATGTAAATAATTTTATGAGTGCGGTGTTTTTGGTATTTTATGTAATTTATATTATACGCACAAATTTATTTAAATAAAAAATTATTGTATTAAAGAAAAGAGACAGAAAGCGATAATAATTTTATATAATTAATCGTTAAGTGATTATTTTCCTCGTGTATTCGCTGAATACTGAATTTTGGTTAATTCAATCCGGTTTTATTATTTATTATAGTGCGCTTAACCTTTAAGCAATTTTAATAAAGTTTGTAAGTATTACTGGTTCTGCTTGAGTAAATAATTTTACATTAAACTATGCGAATGTCTATGTCCATTCTCTCGATTATTATAATTAAGGGGATGCTGGACCATCCTGTTTTACCGCCAACTACTACAGTCGAATTATTTTTTCCATTTTTCTAATTAAACTTGTTTTTTATTTTGATTTTTATCATTTATTTAGTTATTAGATTTGAATTTTAGGTTATTATATACCGGTTGGTCGATTCAAGCGAAGACATCGAAATGTTTTTAAAAATAAGCATCGTACAAAAAAATGTTCCAGATAAAAAGTTAATATTTTTCAAGGAGCAATATACTCGTGCTAAAATTATTGTATTTTTTATTGCAGATTCAGATTCTACGCTACAAAATACGTTGGTTTTGTCAGAAACTTTTTTTTCATTTTTTTTCATTTCATTTTTTTGCATTCAGTGTAACCCAGGAACAACGACGTAGACCTAGTAGTATTTTGTTCCTTCTAGAGTACTTGTTTTAGGAGTTCCCTTTCCTTTCACCGCGCCATCTATCACGAATAAAAAAAGAAGTTCCAAACAAAAGCTACGTATTATATAGCATCGAATCCAAATCTGCAATAAAAAATGGGTTTTCCCATTTAAGTCTTCAAAGTTAAATTCCTATTTAATTTTTTACAAAGAGGGGCGGAGGTTAACTAATTTTAGCACACATGAATTGTCCCCTCAAAAATATTAACTTTTTATCTGGGGACATTATTTCGTACGATGTTTATTTTTTGAGATATTTCGAAGTCTTCACTTAAATCGACCATCCTGGTAAAGTATCAATGTACAATTAAATTTCCACCAAGCGCGTACTTGACAATACGTGCTTCGTACTTTTTTAATTGATTTACAAAACTTTAAGTAAGTATAGGAGACTGCAAATTTACTTGATTCTAGTTTTTAACGCGTTGTGTTTTTGTGTAATACCAATGTCAGTAATTCATCATAATGCGTCGATTACCTCGTAGTCTGGTATAACAATACCCTTCCTTCCTCTTTCGTCCTGTGTTTTCATTTCCTACAATCTCGGATGCTCGACTTTGACACGTGTCGGCACACAAATATTCCCGTACGAGGACGCGAACCCGTGAAACTCCTTGTGCATCCTAAGGTTGAGGTTGCGGGTACTGATGCTGCTACTCCACGCTTTCTGTTCGTGCTGTAAAGCCGAGCAATGCATACCCGCCGAGCGAATTTACATACGAGTATTCCACCGTTGTTGGTGTGAGCGACGGAGAATGGTAAAGGATGCTCGATGCGTCAACGTACTTCCACCCATCTTCCTCAGGTCTGCATGATGGCGTCAGGGAATCGCAGAAGCATAGGAATCGAGAGGCAGCGGCAATGCGTATACAGAACCTGCCTGGGCAGATGTCATATTCCCATTGTCTGTGTTGGCGCAGCGAGAGGTAAGTACTCGTACTAAGTGCTGTTTTATTTGTGTAAGAACAGCCACTTTGCTACCACCGACGCTGCGCAAGACATCGTCCCGCTGCGCGTGTCTCCGCACCTTTCCTTATGTCCCGCTGACGTGCCTCGCCCCGTGTGTTGACTCCCGGTGACTCTCTTCCGTGCACGTATGCACTTGGGTACACGCACGCGAATTACACAGAAATATATGTATATCCTAGAGCAGACGACCTGTAGCAGTGGATGTCTCTAGTGTTAGCGATATGATTTCGACGGTTGTCGTGAAAGAGCGAGCGACGGGATGCACAAACCTGGGTTTCATGTACGGAACCGTAGGGTCACCTGTTTCCGGTTCCGTCAACAGAGAGAAGACTCCTTGTGTAAGTTTAGTGCCTCATCGTTGCACATGCGTATTTATTTATACGGAGACTGAACTTCGCGGGGTTATGTCTGCTTTTAAAAGTACCAACAAATGTAAGAGCCGTATGGAATTCGGGTTAAAGGTTGCAATTAAACTTAAAGCGATTAGTTCATATTCTTACTAATAAACTGTCGGATTGACAGATTTTTTGAGACTATCCATGATAATATTTGTGTTCAGATGATCCTTCTAAACTCTTAGAAATAAAATGGACGAGGACATTATTTTATCACTAATTGAGAGCACTTTAATATTTGAAGTGAGAACATTTAGATAAGGATTGAGCAATTTTCTGAACCATAATTACGATAGGTATTATAGATGCAATATTAACACACGAGAAAAGCACGGACAACATGCGGACATCCGTGCTGGTTAACAAACGTCTTCGTTATTGCGTTAGACGGCAAAGAGCAGGGCAAGGCTTGTCGAGTGAGCGCATGGCAGAAACAGCAGCACGGCAGCTAGACATCTACACGAAGTCGAGATCTTCTCTCGGAGTGCCGAGCTCGAGCGGTCTTTCACTTTGATCTCGGTCAACAGGGAAACTTTAGACCCTTGAATCCAGTTCTCAGGCAATGTTTCGGAGTAGATATTCGGTAGATCGAATATTTCGCTGCCAATGGTCCGGCCGATGACAATGCCCGCAACTGAAACACCTGGAAACTGATAATCCACGTAATGTTCAATTGTTTCAGGAACGAAAACCCTTGATCATTAGAAATCAAGAGATCCAGCTGAATCCAGCTGCATAAATAAAACGAAGATCTCGGACAATAGCTGTTCTTCAAGAGCAAAGGTTGAATTGGCATTGGTGGCGAAGGAGGTGTAGGCGGATAGAGTAGAGCAAGGAAACGAACGAGCGAGTAAGACAGAAGAGGCGAGTTCCGTCATCCCGCTCACTCCAGACCTTCCCTCGATCTCTCTCCGGTCTCTTCCTTCCTCTGTGCGATACTGAGTTGATGTCCAAAGGTGGTTCTCACACTCAACCTGCCTGAACATGCCCCGCGTCTCCTTCGTCTTAGCAAATTGTACAATAACAATCCTAGTAGTGGCTGCCGCCGGTTGTAGAGCTGCCGTCATAGTCGTGCACGGAGCTGGGCGCTCTCGCCACCCCCAGCATCAACCAAACGCGCCCCAACATGTTCTCGGTAGTGTTGTGTACATTAGCGAATGCTCTGAAGGTAAGACAAACGGAATATTACACAAATACCCATTCCTCGTCCCGCTCCACCGCGCGTATGTCCTCTTCGCTACACCGAGTCTTCGAGGTTCCTCAGCGAGAGAACGAGCACGAGGAATCATGGAGGAACGAGTGAAGGTCCGTACCGTATACCCCTCTGGCCCTACGGCTATTTCGTTCTCCGTCTACCAACAGAACGGCAACAACGCTACCTGTGTAGTATCTACGTCTCGACCATCAA